>CM040914.1:48749194-48761694 GCA_023029165.1 Gobiocypris rarus
CAATTTCCCTTTCAAGGAACAAGAAGCTGCGAGGCGCTTCTGCGTGTCGTCGTACTCGTAAATCTGTCAATGGCGTGACAGGGCGTCGTAGGTGAGTGGCGTCATTGACCAGGAAACTATAAAGCACCCCTGAACCAAACGATGTCAGCTTCTGTTGTCTTCAGCAAGCGCTCTGTGTGAAACTGTCTATTTATTCTATTTATTGTTGTTTGTCCAAAAAAGAACGAGCATAAGAAATACATATAGACAGGAGATATAATGGCGAGCAAACAGCATTTTGGATCGTGTGTTCCTCCCTACCTCGCTTCATTACGAGTGGGGATTTATGTGTTGTTTGTCTGGAGTGGAGAATGTTGCAAGGTCAGCTCTAGTAAAACAGAGCTGCAGTATTCATTCATAAAATTCTCAATGTGTTACATGCACTATCGAGAGTCTCCGTTCCTGTTAGCTTTCTTCTCGAGGGAAGAAAGTCAACAAAGGTCCTTGGCTCGGATCTCGCGTTTGCAGAGGCAGCGTGTAGATCACGGGTCTGCAATATAGATCCTGTGACTCGATCTCGGATCTCGCGTGTGCCGAGGCAGCGTGTAGATTATGGGGTTGAGTCTAGTGGCTTTAGATTGCGTGTTTGCTGAGGCATCGCGTAGATTATGGGTCTGCATCTACAATAAGAATCTAATTGCTACAAATCGCGGCCCAGATCTCGTATTTGCTGAGACAATGTGTAGATTATGGGTCAGCAACATATGTGTGGGGAATTGAGCAGACGGAAATTTTCCTTTCTCTCTCTCTCTTATGATTGTGTGCAAACTAATTATGTGTGTTTGCATACTATATCTATGGTCCCCTTTGTAAAATTGAGAAGAAAAAAGAAAGATATATATATATATATATATATATATATATATATATATATATATATATATATATATATATATATATATATAATATGAATATTCAGTCTGTCATTTTGACCAAGTTTTGTATCTAAATGTTTTCTGATGCAATTAAATGTTGCAAATATCTGTGATTGGGTCCTGCAGATAGATAACGGGTGGTATCCACAGTGGTCATCCCCGAGCAGGCTCTGTTTCTGGAACAAGAAGTACAGACTCTTCTGCAAAAAGAGGCTATAGTGAGGGTCCCTCCCCACAGCGGAGAGTCGAGGTTTTACAGTCGGTACTTCATAGTTCTGAAGAAGGATGGAGGGCTGCGTCCCATTCTAGATATGCATCAGTTAAATTGCGGTAAAGAAACTAAAGCTCAAGAAATGCTCACGCTGAAACAGATTATGTGTCAAATCAGGTCAGAGGACTGGTTTGTCAAAATAGATTTAAAGGATGCATACTTACATGTCTCCTTCCTCAACACAGGAGGTTCTTCAGGTTTGCTTTCGGGGCGAAGCTTACCAGTATCAGGTTCTTCCATTCGGCCTAGCTTTATTTACCCGCACGTTCACGAAGTGCTTGGATGCAACTCTGGCTCCTCTGAGACTCCAGGGCATCTGCATTCTGAACTATAGAGAGGATTGGCCCATTCTGGCACAATCAAGACAACTAGCAGTTCAGCATCGAGATGCTGTTCTCGCTCACATGAAAGTGTCAGGGTTGAGGCTAAATGCCAAAAAGTGTTTAATCTCCAATACAGAATACCACATTTTTAGGCGTAGTTTGGGATCGAAGACCATGAAGGCTCATATAACACCCGCTCGGGTAGAAGCGATTCTCATAGCCATAAATAAGGTAAAGCTAGGCTAGTCACTTATTGTGAAACAGTTTCAGAGACTGTTAGGTCTGATGGCAGCAGCATTCAACGTGATAACTTTTGGCCTGCTGTACATGACGCTCTTGCAGTGGTGGCTCAAGACCAAGGGGTTCTCCCTGAGGGGAAATCCTTTCTGCATGATCAAGGTCACGCGGCGATGCCTTCGTGACTTGGTGATGTGGAAGATTCCTTGGTTTCTGTCCCAAGGACCGGTGTCGGGGGCTCATTGTCGTCGCTTGATGCTAATGGATGCATCCCTCACTGGCTGGGAGGCGATCATGAGTGGATCGCGTATGTAAACCACAAAGGGGGTCTGCACTTGCGCCCACTATACAAATTGGCACACCAGATCCTCTTGTGGGCCTAAGGGAGGTTGCTCAGTCAGAGCATTATACATCCCAGGGCATGTGAATCACGGAGCAGATTTCCTGTCGAGGCAGGGATTGACACCCGGGAAATGGAGACTCCACCCTGAGGTGGTGGCGCTCCTTTGGCTTATTCAGCCCCTCTGGGGTTGGATGCCATGGTGCAGACGTGGCCGAGGCTGTGTGTGTATGCCTTTCCCCTGGTGCTGCTCCCAGGAGATTTGGAGAGATAATGCGGGATGGGGTTCGTCTGTTACTAATAGCCCCGTTCTGGTCCGGCCAAGTGTGGCTATCAGAACATAGTGTCTCTCCTAGACAGCCCTCCGGGGGAAATTCCTGTCAGGAAGGACTTTCTTTCCCAAGGATGGGGTCAATATTTAACCCCACCCAGAGTTATGGAAACTGTGTGCTTGGCTTCTAAGGGGCCCAGCTCATAGATTCAGGTCCTCCCACTGAGGTGGAAGAGACTATTCTACACTCCAGAGCTCCGTCTATGTTTCAGGATCTAGACCAGGAGAATTTACATCTGCTCTGCCCAGTAAGGGCATTAGATGCTTACGGCCACAGTACTGCCCTGTGGTGTAAAACCGGCGAGTTGTTTGTATGGTTTAAGTCCCCTAGTAAGGGAAAGCCTGCATCTAAGCAGACTTTGAGCAAATGGATAGCTGAGGCTATTTCAGTTGTTTATGAGTCGGCCGGTCAACCTTCTCCATTAAGGATCCGAGCCCATTCAACTCAGAGTATGGTTATAACCTGGGTGTGGCTTCGACTCCAGGTTCTCGAGTGCTTGTGATATAGTGTGCGCTAAGATTCTACACAGACAGGCACTTGGTATTATGGCGGCGTGGGTATTGCGCTCCTGCAGCGTTTCGATGCAGCGAGTTCCTTGAAGAGCGTCTCAGGTTACGTTGTAACCATGGTTTCCTGAGAGGAAGCGAGGCGGCTGTGTCGCTTGCCATACTCCCAGCATGCCTGTGACCGGCTTCGACATTTTAAAAGCTGACATCGTTTGGTTTAGGGGTGCTTTATAGTTTCCTGGTCAATGATGTCACCCATCTGTGACGCACCATCATGCCATTGGACTGATTTCATGAGTGCTTCATTACGCAGTCACGCAGAAAGCGTTCCAGCGTTTCCACGCGGCGTCTCGTTCCTCTCAGGGAACCATGGTTATACGTAACCTGAGAAGTTTTATGAAGGTTTGAAGAGTTAAGAAAGGTTTATTAGCTTTTGCAAGAGAACTACAATGCTTTGCTGATTTGGTGAAGGATTTTCTTATTTGTGTGCAGAGTTTTGCAAAAATAGCCAATAGTTACAAAATATTTTCTTAAGTCATCAGAAAAAAAACTGTAACATCTACACATTGACTAGTTTGGCTTTTCCCAAATTATATTGATGAACTGAGATGAGTGAAATATGTTGAAATAAAATGTCTTTGTATAAGCAACATATTAAACTGCAAATTAACATTAATAAGTTCTATAACATAACATAAATGCAATGTTACAGACGTAATATGGCCTGTTTTGGATAGATTATGAAGAGTTTACTGGAAAATAGCCTAGTGTTTGAGCTGTGCCTGGATTCCAACTTAAACACCTGTGATTGGCCATTGCGTTCAAGAGATCAACAAACATGTCTGTGATTGGCCATTGCGTTCAAGAGATCAACAGACATGTCTGTGATTGGCCATTGCGTTCAAGAGATCAACAAACATGTCTGTGATTGGCCACATTTCTCACTGCTGCAAAAACACGTTTGCCAAATCTGTTTTGCCAATAATATTATATTACAGTATCAACTGAGGGTGGTCTTGGTTTCGTTTCCAGATGCTTATAATTAAAAATGACTTTCTGATGGGTTTTTTTTACCCATGTTTATTTATTTTTTAAATGATCAAATACTAATTTGCAGACCCCTGCAGTACTGCTGCAGACCCCCGGTTCAAGACCTTTGGCAGTTTAATCTGGACAAAGACAAAACATTTCAGAGTTAAAAACAGATATCATCTGTTTAAGTGTGCATGAGTTTGAGAGAGAGTGTGTTTGGGTGTGCTTTTAACCATTAACTATATGGAGTGCATCACTGGACCCTTTAGGTGTCTGGCTAAAAATATCAAGGTTTTGTCCAGATATGAAAGCAGCTGTAAAGAGAAGCACAGTGTTCACATACAGGTACGTTACTGCATGTTTGCATCTGTTAGACGAGACAATTGATCTCTGTAAGCATCCACAGGAGATGTGTGTGTGTTAGACTGGTGAGATGGTTCGTCTCCGTAAGCATCCACAGGAGATGTGTGTGTGTTAGACTGGTGAGATGGTTGATCTCCGTAAGCATCCACAGGAGATGTGTGTGTGTTAGATTGGTGAGATGGTTCGTCTCCGTAAGCATCCACAGGAGATGTGTGTGTGTTAGACTGGTGAGATGGTTGATCTCCGTAAGCATCCACAGGAGATGTGTGTGTGTTAGATTGGTGAGATGGTTCGTCTCCGTAAGCATCCACAGGAGATGTGTGTGTGTTAGACTGGTGAGATGGTTCGTCTCCGTGGCATCCACAGCTCAGGTACTTCATGATGCTCATGCTAACATGCATGACTCCTCCCAGGTTATACAGCATGTGATAGAAGGTGTGAACAGACAGGCTTCCTGTGTCGTCCGCATACTTCAGCGCCACGATCGGAGTGTACAGAGGATTCGTCAGGTTATGGAACAGAGGACGAGGCGACTCGAGCACCTTCTTAGTGCACTGCAGAGACAGAGAGAGAGAGGTAGACTTCACTAGAGCGATTATTAAAGGGTTATGGTAATCATTACTGTCCTACACATATGTTCTGACATTGGCTATGTCCTTGGGCGTTTGGCCCAGGCCCTGAAAGACGTCCACTGCGCTGGGCAGGTAGCAGGTCCTAAAGTGGTGGAGCGTCTCGGCATCAGCGCCGGCGAACTCTTTCTTAGAAACATCTGCGATCATCTTCATCTCAAACTCAGTGTGTACCGGCCCGGGCTCGATCATCGACACACTGACAGACAGACAGAGAGAGAGACAGACAGAGAGAGACAGAGAGACAAAGAGAGAAGGGCACAAACATGGCACTCTGCACATAAATTGGGAACATATAACAGGAAGCTGCTCTGAAGATGAAAACCGGTTCTGAAGACATTGAGTGGCAAAGTAATAAAATAATTATAAGTAATCAAGTCATCAGGGTTCACACTCTATATGGCTTTCCTGGTCTTGAAATCATTACATTTGTAAGGGAAGAAATGTAAATAACAAATTCCAAGTGACCAATGGCCAACAAGACGGAGGGAAGTTAACATAAAAAACTAGCTGGAGTACAGCTTAGATCTTCCCTAGTTCCTGATCTGTATTGGGTTTGTACCGCAGCAGCCTCTCCACACCACCAGAGGGAGCCCTCACACAGCATCACCGCACATTTACTCACCTGACGTTAAACTTGAGCAGCTGGACGGTCAGACTCTCACAGAATCCCTCTACGGCAAACTTTGATGCGGAGTAGACGTCATTAAACGCCACACCTGTGTAGAGCAACAGAGTCTTACCTTGCTCTTATGCCTTTTATACACTGATATCATTCAGCAGATCATGTGTCTTAATCCTCATCAATGGTAAGAGCTGTTCTTCAAGAAGAGGAAGCACCTCAGGATAACTCCGGTGATTAAACAGTCAGTGCTTACCCTGCAGGCCCATGGCGCTGCTGATGACGACGATGTGTCCAGAGCGCCTCCGCTTCATGTCGGGCATGACCTCTTTAATCATGCGCACAACACCGAAGAAGTTGGTCTCGAACACCTGCTTCATGTCCTCCATACTGAGACCCTCCAGCGGCCCCACCAGACCCACGCCAGCGTTATTGACTGCACACACGGATCACAGGAATGGCCACTTCACCAACACCAGTGCTCAGGCAGGGGTATTACATCCCATACGTTACATGCAGTGTATATGGAAGCGGAATAAAAACCAATAAACAGGTAATTGCGAGTTTTCTCACAATTCGCAATTTTGAATGCATTACCTCTTGCCATACGCAATTCTGGATTTATATCTAATCTCAGGACAGGCGGGAGAGAAAAGACATACTTGAGATATAAACTCACAATTAAGGCATAATGTTCGAATTGTGGGATCTAAAGTTGCAATAATGCAATTTTTTTATTCAGTGGCTGACACAGGAAGCAAGTTTACTGACTGCATAACGGGAACAGTGTGTCTGTTCTCCCACAGACACTCATGTGTGTAACAGATCAACACTGGGGGAAAATAGAAACTGATCCTCAGATTAACGGCTTAGACTAATTCGGTGGATGAACCGAATTAAGCATTGATGAACACAGTCCACTTGAGACACGCCAGACTGTGTGTGTGTGTGTGTGTGTGTGTGTGTGTGTGTGTGTGTGTGTGTGTGTGTGTGTGCCCTTGTTTATATTACATTGTGGGGGCCAAATGTCCCCATAAGGATAGTAAAACCTGAGATCACCTACATTGTGGGGTCCAGCCAGCGGTCCCCACTTTTCAAAAGGCTTATAAATCACACAGGATGAGTTCTTTTGAGTAAGTACATTTAGTGTTTGTGGATTTTTGCCCATGTTAATCGATTGCCATTGGGTGCATAATGGGCGCGAGGGATCGCAGGGTGAATTGGGAGTCCAAATGCCCAGTTTTTAATTTACCATTCGGACGTTTTATAATTCCCTGCCCGAATTCAGTTGCCCCGGAACCGGGGGTCTCCAGACCCCTCTAGGGGGCGACCTCCGCGTAGGTTTAGGGGCAGTGTGTGTGTGTTCTGTGTGTGTGTGTGTGTGTGTGTACTCACTCAGTATGTCTATATGCCGATCTTTGATGCTCTCGACACACTGTTTGACGGATTCATCGCTGCAGACGTCCAGCGTGAGCAGAGACAGAGTCTGTCCGTACGCGTCTCCAGCCGCTTCAACCAGCTTATCCTTCCGCTGCAGATCCGCGCCGTAGCTATGACTGACGGAGAGAAATATTGATCTGAGATCGCCATCGTGACCATATCAATCTCTCATGATCTCTATCAAGCATCAGCTGTGTGGATATGGATTGTTATTCTCAGTCTGTGCTGTTTTCTGCCTGAACGTCCCAGGGCTCTTCCAGCATGTCACGGCCCTGCCCGGCGGGATATTATAAACATTAGGGGTGTAACGATACACTCGTGTCACGATTCGATATATATCTCGATACTGAACTCACGATACAAAATGTGTATCAATATTTTAAATCAAAATAAAGAAGAGGGTATTTTTTTTTTTTTACTTTTTACTATTATTGAAATGAAGGGTGGGTTAAGTGCTTTCTGGTAAACGTTGTAGATATTTAAAATCACCAAAACAAACACTGCCCTATTTTGATAGCTCCTCCCCACACATACGTAACCCAGGCAACGACTGTGGCGGAATCTCTGTGCTATTATCATAGACTGTAAAAAATATGGACGATGCAACTTCATTGGCTTCCACAGATGAGAGTTGAAAGTGTTTTTGAGTGTGTGTGTGCGCGTATAAGTCTTTGAGAGTGTGTGCGCGTATAAGTCTTTGAGAGTGTGTATAAGTCTTAAGTGTGTGATGAGCGGATATCGGTTATATCCGCAGACCAAATAATAAAACATAACATTAATTGCGGGTGGATGAGAGATAGATCATTCATGTGTTGATTTTATTAATGAACGCGCGTCACTCGTTTACTTTCGTTTTCAAAACCAAATATAACACATGAGCGCCACCTAGTGGACAATGTTTATAAAACACAGAGGACAAACCCTACATGAGATACTGCTAAATAACTTCACAGTTCTACAACCCCAAATCAGAAAAAGTTGGGACAGTATGGAAAACGCAAAAAAAAAAAAAAAGTGATTTCTAAATTTACATTGACTGCTATTTCATTGCAGACAATATGAACAAAAATATTTCATGTTTTGTCTGGTCAAATTCATGGCATTTGTAAATATGCATCCTTTCCTGTCATTCAGACCTGCAACACATTTAAAAAAGTTGGGACAGTAAAGCATTTACCACTTTGTAATGTTGCCATTCCTTTTCACAACACTTAAAAGACGTTTAGGGACTGAAGACACCGAGTGATGAAGTGTTTCAGGTGTAATTTTGTCCCATTCTTCCTGCAAACAAGTCTTAAGGTGGGCACCAGTACGAGGTCTTCGTTGCCTCACATTCTCTATTGGAGACGGGTCGGGACTGCAGGCGGGCCAGTCAAGGACCCGTACCCTCTTCCTCCAGCCAGGACTTTGTAATGTGTGCAGAATGTGCTTTTGCATTGTCTTGTTGAAATATGCATGGACGTGCCTGGAAAAGATGTCTTCTTGAAGGCAGCATATTATGCTCCAAAATCTCTATGTGCTTTTCAGCATTAATGGTGCCTTCACAGAAGTGCAAGTTACCTTTGCCAAGGGCTCTGACACAACCCCGACAGACCCTGGCTTTGGGACTTGTTGCTGGTAACAGTCTGGATGATCCTTTTCTTCTTTGGTCCGGAGCACACGCGTCCATTCCTCCCAAAAATACCTGAAATACTGATTAATCTGACCCCAGAACACGTTTCCACTGTGTGATGGTCCATCCCAGATGCCTCCGAGCACAGAGAAGCCGACAGCGCTTCTGGACACTGTTAACAAAGGGCTTCCTTGGCACAGTACAGTTTAACTGGCATTTGTGGATGTAACTACGTTTAGTGGTACTTGACAAAGGTTTGCTAAAGTAGTCCTGAGCCCATGTGGTGATATCGCTTATAGATGAATGACGATTCTTGATGCAGTGCCGCCTGAGGGATCGGAGATCATTGTAGTTCAGCTTAGGCTTGCGCCCTTGTCCTTTACGCACTGAAATTCATCCAGATTCCTTGAATCTTTTAATTATGTTATGCACTGTTGAATGTGAAATATCCAAATCTCTTCCTATCTTTCTTTGAGGAACATTGTTTTTAAACATTTCAATAATTTTCTCACGTATTTGTTGGCAAACTGGCGATCCTCGGCCCATCTTTGCTCTAAAGGATTAGACCTTTCTTGGATGCTGCTTTTGTACCAAATCATAATTACAATCACCTGTTGACATCACCTGTTTCAAATCACATCATTATTTAACAATTTTACCTCATTACTAGCCCTAAATTGCTCCTATCCCAACTTTTTTTGAAATGTGTTGCAGGTCTGAATGACAGGAAAGGATGCATATTTACAAATGACATGAAGTTGACCAGACAAAACATTAAATATTTTGTGTTCATATTGTCTGCAATGAAATACAAGTCAAAATAAATTTATAAATCACTACTTTCTTTTTTTATTTTATTTACTGTCCCAACTTTTTCTAATTTGGGGTTGTACCTAAAAATATACACTATCTTAACAGAAGTTATTCAGAATTTACCAAATTAAAAACAAAAGGAAGGAAAATCCAGTTATGTGTGTGAGTGTTTTAGTGAAATCAAGTGAAGCCTGTGTGATGTGAAGCGCTCCATATATGACAATACATTAATAAAGCCTACAGTGGAGAAAAGTGTGTGTGTGTGTGTGTGTGTGTGTGGGTATGTGTGTGTGTGTGTGTGTGTGTGTGTGTGTGTGTGTGTGTGTGTGTGTGGGCATGTTTTTGTGAAATATCAGGACACAAATGTGTATAATGACATGGGTATGACACAGGTATTACAAAGAGGGTGAAATATGAGGACGTTCCCCATGTCCTCACTTTTCAAAATGCTTATAAATCACACAGGATGAGGTTTTGTGTCTGTGTGTCTGTGTGTCTGTGTGTGTGTGTGTGTGTGTGTGTGTGTGTGTGTGTGTGTGTATGGATGTGTGTGTGTGTGTGTGTGTGTGTGATGGTGGGTTTAGGGGCAGGGGCAGTGTATGAGGGGATGAAATCGGTTTGTACAGTATAAAGCCCATTCGCCTATGGATATCCCACATTTCACAAAGAAACAAACATGTGTGTGTGTGTGTGTGTGTGTGTGTGTGTGTGTGTGTGTGTGTTCTGCTTGTAGGACAGAAGGATATCTAGGTGAAGACTAAAACCCAAGAGATCATTAAAGTGCTGATTAAACTTGTGTTACACTAAAGGCTAAGCAGGGATAGGGGGTCAGATCGGTGCCTTTTTTACTCTCACACACACACACACCTAGACCTACTGCTACCTAGCTACATATACAGATTTGAACACACACACACACACACACACACACACACACACATATTCACACACAGAAACAAACATACACAGACAGACACACACACACACACACACACACACACACACACACACACACACACACACACACACACACAGACACACACACACACACACACACACACACACACACACACACACACACACACAGAAACACATACACACAGACACACACATATTTTAGAAACACATACACACACACACACACACAGACACACACACACACACACACACACACACACACTCACACACACACACACAGACACACACACACAGAAACACACATACACAGACAGACACACACATACATACATACACACACACACACACACACACTCACACACGTATCAGTCAGCAATCATTCATTCATGTCAGTATTAGGTTTTATTACTTATTGTGAATTAATCACCAAGGCAACGCATTTCCCTCTGAGCTCATTCTATTATAACTTGTTATTCCTGTCTCTGTATAGTCTGATAAAGTAACGCAGTGTCGGCGGATGATCTCGGCTCTTACCGTAGTATCGCTTACGCTCGTCCCTCGCGAGCGTGACGGCGATGTCCAGCCCGATCCCGGACGAGCATCCGCTGATCAGCACACCTCTCTGCCGGTCCGCAGCCATGGGATCAGCCGAGGCTCCGGGAGATCCGCACAGGAGAAGCGCGCGCGGGGTCACGGGTTCTCACGCTGGACGGAAAGAGCTCCTAATGCCCGTATGCTGGACATCATCATCACTCGTGCTGTTATTCAACTCCATACTTTCACTGGTTAAAGGAAACTAATGTGATCTGAAATAGGTATGTCGTGTTTTCCACCAGTGTCTCCAGCGCTACCCGGTGGTCACACACACACACACACACACACACACACACACACACACACACACACACACACACACACACACCGAACAACTCCAGCATTATTTATGCAATATTGCAGTGTTTATTATAAATGACTTATTATTGTAAGGGGCATGTTTGTTAAACTTTTAGTTAACTTTAAGGTCCAGCCATAATATTTCAACTGTTAAACTCTCAGCACGCGTGTGTGTTCATGTGTATGGAGCCGATCAGCAGCAGTACAGTATTACACACGTGACGATCTGCTAATGCAGTCATCATTTATTAATCAAGCAAACACATTAACAAACCCAAACGCGGGAATAAATGAATCCGTTCATGTGTAATATCAAAACAACTGATAGAAAATGACATTTGATGACATCTGAATATCAGAATATGAACTCAGGCTAACAGAAACTGAATAAAGGAAGGGCTTCAGAGGCTCTGCACGATCCCAGAGGAATAGGGTCTGATCCACATCTCTGATGATGAGGGCGGGGCCAGCTGTCACTCACATGAGATCCACCAATAGCAAACTACACCCAGCCAATCAGTTCCCCACAGACACAATCAAGCCCCGCCCTACATTTTTTCTTGTTCCTGAAGCTTTTCACTTGAAGAGGAGACCAGAACAGATCCCATCTGAAATGACATGCTTTGACACTGTATGAGCTCATGTGTGTGTGTACGCTGTGTTTGAAGAGATCATAGTTTGACCTAACATGGAAACTCTTTCAAACACACAGAAGGAAGGCGGGGCTAATCGTTTGACGTACAGCTGATGTTACTCAGGCTGGAATAAAGCTTTACAACAGCGTTCGTCCACATCAGTAACCGCTCCTCTCTCTCTCTCTCTCTCTCTCTCTCTCTCTCTCTCTCTCTCTCTCTCTCTCTCTGTGTGTGTGTGTGTGTGTGTGTCTGAGGCTGTGACAGCTTGATTTCACTTATCAGAGGTCAAGGTCACGGTCAGCTGCAGGGTTTGACCTTTGACCTGACCTTCACAGAATCACAAACTTTTGGCATTTCTTGGAGAAAAAAGATTTGCAAAAGAGCGATTCATCACCAACATGAATGAGAGTGTGTGTGTGTGTGTGTGTGTGTGTGTGTGACCCTTAGGCTCAGTTCAAGCAGGAATTTGGAATCTGCCAGAGCACATTTTATTTTATTAGTTGGGCAGCTCAACATCTTGTTCGAGCATGTGTGTGTGTGTGTGTGTGTGTGTTTGTGTGTGTGTGTGTGTGTGTGTGAGGCGGTGGGGTGCAGTTAGGAGAGTTAAAGTTAGTGTGTT
>CM040914.1:48769194-48771694 GCA_023029165.1 Gobiocypris rarus
ACTTTCAGCGTCCAACAGTAATATCAAGTGATGCAAACTACTTGACATTTTTTATGAAATTTCAGATTTTTTTGTTAAAAATATGACATTATTTATGTAAATCATAACTGAATTTGACATGACAAATTTTTTTTTTGCATTTTGACATATTAGGCAGACAAAAATAAGAGTGAATGCCTTTTAATCCTTTAATAATTTAATTCCTCTAAATAAACTTAAAAGATTCAAATTATACTCTAAGAGATTCTGTGTACAGGTTTTTGGTGCAATAAGTAATACCTCAGGCTTATCTGAATACAATAGGAGGAAATTACAGGTCATCCAATATTTCATATCTTTAACACACTCTGACAGCTTGGGTCATTAGAGATTTCATCTGGTCACGCTGAAATATATAACTGAGTATCATCGGCACAACAGTGGAAACTAATTCCATGTTTTCTTATAATATTCCCAGGTGGCAGCATATATATTGAGAATAACAGAGGGCCTAACACAGATCCTTGTGGCACTCCATAATTTACCAATGTTATCAAAGATTTTTCCCTGTTTAAATAGACAAATCGGTAACGTTCTGATAGATACGATTTAAACCACTTTAATGCCTGTCCCTGAATACAAGTGTAATTTTGTAGACGATCTAAGAGTATTTTATGATCTATGGTGTCGAATGCGGCACTAAGATTAAGTAAAACTAGTACTGAGATACAGCCTTGGTCAGCAGCTAAGAGTAAGTCATTTGTGATTTTAACAAGAGTCGGGTCTGTTATTTTGCTAATTAATTTGTATCTAGTTGTGGTTTCTTAATGAGTGGTTTAATAACGGCCATCTTGAACGGTCTTGTGACATGACCTAAAGATAAAGACGAGTTAATAATATTGAGAAGAGGCTCTTCCACTACAGGTAACAGCTCTTTCAGTAGTTTAGTGGGTATTGGATCTAATAAACATGTTGTTGATTTAGAGGCAATGATAAGTTTATTTAGCTCTTCCTGTGCTATAGTTGTAAGCGATGTAGTAGTTCTTGAGGGCGATAATTGAGGCTGAATAATAAGACGCTGTCAAAAGTTGAACATGGAATATTTTGCTCAGGTGATGTCTGTTTATTTGTTAACCTGGCCACTGTACTAAATAAAAACCTGTGGTTGTTTTGGTTATTTTCTATTAGTTTACGGAAATGCTCGGCCCTGGCTGCTTTAAGAGCCTTTTTATAAAGGGAAGTGCTGTCTTTCCACATGACTCTAAATGAGTTTGTCTCCATTTTCGCTCTAGATTCCGAGTTTCTCTCTGGATAGCGTGTAATAATAATGTTTTTTTCTGTCTTACCTTTCTTAATCTGATCGGTGCAATCCGTTTCTAGAAAGTGTTTCTCATACTGCTAGTCATTTCCTCTAGTTTATGTGTATGTTTGGGTACACTGAGACAGATCAGGCAGGATATCTGTGAATCTATCTATAGTGGTTGGGAGAATTGTTCAAAGCCGGTCAGAAAGCGGCTCGGTCTTGGCGACAGCTTCTTCAGTGGTTCTCTTCAGCGCTGTAAGTTCAGTAAAGAGCCCTCTTCTTATCGAGACTGATGTTTGGCTGTGTTCTTGAGCTGTGAATAGTCCTTAGTGGTTTCATTAGGTTCTTCAGATCAGTATTTTGGCTTCTTGTTACATGCAAAATGATAAAGCAGAATGTTTCCTTAATGTTCACATAATCCCCCATCACGATCATGTTCTGTTTTGAGTTTCTGTCTATGACTTTTTCCATTTGTGTCTGTTCTCCTGATTTCCTAGGTTCCTAGGCGTTCATATTCTTTTTTCCTCTACAACACATAACAACATTTGCCACAGCCATATAACCCTGTAGCCCAAGATTGTTTTCCCACTGAAGCTAAGCAGGGCTGAGCCTGGTCAGTACCTAGATGGGATACCTCCTGGGAAAACCAGTTTGCTGCTGGAAGAGGTGTTAGTGGGGTCAGGGGTGCTCACCCTGTGGTTTGTGTTGGTATAGTGATGGGACTATAACAAGCACCGTCCTTCTGTTGAGATGTTAAACTGAGGTCCTGACTCTGTGGTCATAAAAAATCCCATAGCTCTTCTCGTAAAGATGAGGGTGTAACCCCGGTGTCCTCGACACATTGCTCCCATTGGCCCTTACCAATCATGGCCTTCTAATATTCCCCATGCACTGAATTGGCTCAATCCCTCTCTCCACCTATCGCTGGTGTGTGGTGAGCGCGCTGGCACCTCTGTTGTGCTGTGTTGGCCGGCATATCATCCAAGTGGATTCTGCACACTGGTGGTGGTTAACCTCTGATATGATTAAAGCACTTTGGGTGTGCAGTAGTAGGAAATGTGATAAATACCACATTCATTCATTCAATAACCAACAAAGACAAGTAAAGAAAAGATCAGAATGGACTTCTCCACCTCCCCAAAAACCGAAATGTGCTGGGGTATTTGGGCTGGATGCTCTGGCACGGCAGTCTCCCCCTCAGAGCCTGAAAGCCTGAGG
>CM040914.1:48776694-48779194 GCA_023029165.1 Gobiocypris rarus
TATTCAAGCATGCCAACATTAATGGATATCGGACCATAGGTGATGCTATAACTGTTAAATATCTTTAAAAACCTTATATTTCCTATGGTAAATTGCCTGTAAATAATCTTTTTCCATCTATGATCTAAGTGGTTACATGCTTGCTAAATAAAACACAATATTTTTTTACACATATGTGCTTAAAGGCCTTAAACCCTGATAAACCCTCTATTTGTCAGTTATTTTCAGGTTTTTGGCTTATTTTGGAGATGGTTAGTCTTCTTATTAAAACCGTGTGTGTTTCACAGAAGAGAAAGTCATGCATGTTTGAACAGCGTGAGAATGAGTAAGACAGGATGATGGGTTTTGACTCTTTAAAAGCCGTGAATCAGCCTGCAGATGATGAACTCGCTGTGACCGTACAGGTGGCACAGAGTGGCCTACAGCGTGGAAGGTCAGAAGGTCACGCTTTACCTGGACTGCCAGAAGGTGGCGACCCTTGACCTCCCTCGAGGGCCGGAGCCGAAGGTCAGTACGGAGGGAGTGACGGTGTTCGGGACGAGACTTCTGGATGAAGAGGTGTTTGAGGTGGCGAGGATTGATTACAGGCGGGGTCAGTGAGGTCATGCACTGCAGATCTGACCCGAAGAGCGACACGTGGACAGTGTCTCACCGCATTACTGTCTGTTACACCAACACGAGTGCTCTTCTGAAAGAGTCTCTTCTGCTCACCGAGGCTCCTCACAGTGGTTTCAATGCAATTCACCAAAAATCAACCATGTGGAAAACGCTAAAGAGTATAAAAATAAATCCTGTCAGACACTAAATAAATATTAAATATGGAAAATGATGAACTCCTATTGTGTTAAAAAGTCTTACTCTTTGTGTTAGGGGTCAGTTTACAAAGTAAGTGTAAAATAGTATCTAACATTATTTGAATGTGTTTATTGCTGTTTGTTCATGGTGTAAACATCTGGTCTTCTTGTTTTGTCTGCCTCTCAAACCTCTTCAAATGTGTTTCATACTTATTATATCAGACGAGTAATTGAGATCCAGAAACATAATACATAGAATTATTGACTGTGAAACTCCAACAGTGAAGCCTTAGATGTCCTAAGTTCTCATGTATTTCAATATATTTTCAAGCTTTTCTGGTTTCGAAATGGTTGATTTTTGGTGAATTGCATGGGAACACCATCAATGTTTCCATCTGTTCCAAAAACATATTTATGTATTGAAATATTGCTTGCAAAAATCACAACATCTCAAGAAGAACCAACAGATTAACCAGTGTTTCAAACCATTTAATAATCAATAGGAGGGTTAATGATGTCATCTAGCTGATTACAACACAGTGAAAGTGTGTGACGTCCTACAGGAACACGTGTGTGTGTGTGTGTGTGTGTGTTTCAGGGTGAGATTCAGCAGCTGTTAATCGCTCCAGACCCCAGAGCTGCGGCCGATTACTGCCGCACCCACATTCCTGACTGTGACTCCGCCCTCGCGTACAACAGCCTATCGCTGGACCCGGTGGAGGTAACCCCGCCCACAGTATAACGAGTCTCTCTGGCACTCGTGTGTGTTGTTTGGCTCAGTGTTGAACATGCTGTCAGGGACCGGAGCCAGTGTTTAGATCAGGCCCTTCAGCGACTGTACGTGTGATTTACAGCCGAGACAAACACGGAGACGCTTCAGAGACAGACTCATAAACCGCTATAACGGCAGACCTACTGTGAGCTACCATTTAATTCAAGCCATTAAAGGGATAGCTCACCCAAAAATCCAGCCTTCTGAAGAGAATCGATGGGTTTGTGTGAGTCCCTGGTGAAAAACTACATTACCCATGATTCTCCACCAATCAGAGACATGCAAATGCATTGTGAATGATATAATAGAGTCTCAAATGTATTGAAATATTCATATACATATGCACATTTTGTAATAAATGTAAAATATATAGTGTATAGCTATAATCACCATCTTTAAATCAGTTGTTTTATATTCCTCTGTGTTTTTAATTTGATGATGTCATTTGCAGTGCTTCATGGGATTGTAGTTCTTTCCCTCAGTGAAGCCGTTAAGCTCATAGTCTTTAGATCACAGTTTGTAATGTTGTGATTCTCCTCGAAGCTGATTGGTTTAATTAATGCAAAACTAGCAATGGTGTCTGTTGTCATGGTGACGCAGGTCATGAAGCCGCCGAGAAGGCCAATTGAAGAAGAGTTTGATGATGACCTTTACAACGACCTTTACAGTGACCTCTCGACTGCTGGAGACAATGTCACAGAGTACGAGGTGTGTGTGTGTGTGTGTATTGTATTTGAGTAATAGTACATCACAATACTTAAATCTAATTGGGTGATTGTGTACTTGAGGTCTGTTAAAGTACTTTTACTCAATTTAGTTTACTTGGTTAGGGTTAGGGGTATTTATACTCCATTGTAAATCTAATTTCATGTAGACCTAAAAGTTTCTTTAAAATAATTAGAAGAATAGTTTGTAGTCATAGTTTTCCTGAATG
>CM040914.1:48784194-48806694 GCA_023029165.1 Gobiocypris rarus
ACACTAACTCTAAAATAACTCTATACTAGCCTTACACTAATGCTACACTAACTCAACACTAACTCCAAAATAACTCTATACTAACTTTACACTAACTCTAAAATAACACTATTCTAGCCTTACACTAATGCTGCAGTAACTCAACACTAAACTCCAAAATAACTCTATACTAACTTTACACTAACTCTAAAATAACACTATACTAGCCTTACACTAATGCTACAATAACTCAACACTAACTCCAAAATAACTCTATACTAACTTTACACTAACTCTAAAATAACTCTATACTAGCCTTACACTAATGCTACACTAACTCAACACTAACTCCAAAATAACTCTATACTAACTTTACACTAACTCTAAAATAACTCTATACTAGCCTTACACTAATGCTACACGAACTCAACACAAAGTCCAAAATAACTCTATACTAACTTTACACTAACTCTAAAATAACACTATACTAGCCTTACACTAATGCTACACTAACTCAACACTAACTCCAAAATAACTCTATACTAACTTTACACTAACTCTAAAATAACACTATACTAGCCTTACACTAATGCTACAATATACTAACTTTACACTAACTCTAAAATAACTCTATACTAGCCTTACACTAATGCTACACTAACTCAACACAAAGTCCAAAATAACTCTATACTAACTTTACACTAACTCTAAAATAACTCTATACTAGCCTTACACTAATGCTACACTAACTCAAACAAAGTCCAAAATAACTCTATACTAACTTTACACTAACTCCAAAATAACTCTATACTAGCCTAACACAAATGCTACACTAACTCAACACTAAGTCCAAAATAACTCTATACTAACTTTACTAACTCTAAAATAACTCTATACTAGCCTTACACTAATGCTACACTAACTCAACACAAACTCCAAAATAACTCTATACTAACTTTACACTAACTCTAAAATAACTCTATACTAGCCTTACACTAATGCTACACTAACTCCAACACATAACTCTATACTAACTTTACACTAACTCTAAAATAACTCTATACTAGCCTTACACTAATGCTACACTAACTCCAAAATAACTCTATACTAACTTTACACTAACTCTAAAATAACTCTATACTAGCCTTACACTAATGCTACACTAACTCCAAAATAACTCTATACTAACTTTACACTAACTCTAAAATAACTCTATACTAGCCTTACACTAATGCTACACTAACTCTAAAATAACTCTATACTAACTTTACACTAACTCTAAAATAACACTATACTAGCCTTACACTAATGCTACACTAACTCAACACAAAATAACTCTATACTAACTTTACACTAACTCTAAAATAACTCTATACTAGCCTTACACTAATGCTACACTAACTCCAAAATAACTCTATACTATCTTTACACTAACTCTAAAATAACTCTATACTAGCCTTACACTAATGCTACACTAACTCTCCAAAATAACTCTATACTATCTTTACACTAACTCTAAAATAACTCTATACTAGCCTTACACTAATGCTACACTAACTCCAAAATAACTCTATACTAACTTTACACTAACTCTAAAATAACTCTATACTAACTTTACACTAATGCTACACTAACTAACTCCAAAATAACTCTATACTAACTTTACACTAACTCTAAAATAACTCTATACTAGCCTTACACTAATGCTACACTAACTCAACACTAACTCCAAAATAACTCTATACTAACTTTACACTAACTCTAAAATAACTCTATACTAGCCTTACACTAATGCTACACTAACTCAACCAAAATAACTCTGTACTAACTTTACACTAACTCTAAAATAACTCTATACTAGCCTTACACTAATGCTACACTAACTCAACACAAAGTCCAAAATAACTCTATTCTAACTTTACACTAACTCTAAAATAACTCTATACTAGCCTTACACTAATGCTACACTAACTCAACACTAACTCCAAAATAACTCTATACTAACTTTACACTAACTGTAAAATAACACTATACTAGCCTTACACGAATGCTACAATAACTAACTCCAAAATAACTCTACACTAACTTTACACTAACTCTAGAAATAACACTACTAGCTACACTAATGCTACACTAACTCAACACTAACTTAACTCTACACTAACTACACTAACTCTAGTACATACTAGCTACATAGCACACTAACTTTTACTAACTTTACACCTAACTCTAACTTACATATAGGTAATCTGTTAAATTACTTTTTCATTAGTTTTTCTCCCCTGGCTGAGGCTCGGTCTCTTTCAGGCCTTGCAGGCGATGCTTTACTGAGGAATTCTTGTTTTCAAGTGTTTAATGCAGTAATGCTTTCAACAACAATGTAACACGCGCATGCATGTAGAATATTATTATATTCTGAACAATGAGAATATTTCCTGACGTCTAGAGCGCCATACAAAAGATCTCTTAACATTATGGGTCATATTACCTACTGCACTACAAAAGTTTAACGTAATGTGCTTTACTTTCTGCACTTTTTGTCTGTTCCCCGCACATGCATGAGTGCTCATAATTCATATTTTCCGTAATACACTATTAACATGATTTGCATCACATTGATAAACACGCGCCCTGATGTTTGTGTCTCAGCTGTCTCTGAAAGGACCGCCGGGGCCGCTAGGACTGACCGGACGCCCGGGACCGCTGGTGAGTGTGTCTGCACAACGAATGCCTGGTGTTGTACTAACATTATGATGTTTTCTATTAAGATCAGTGTAAGGTTAGTCTGTATTTGTAAAAACCTCAAAAGTAGTCTTTAGAGTCTAGAGTCATGAGGTTTGGTGACTGTAGGTGACGTCAGTCTCATGCTGCAGTGTGTGTGTGTGTGTGTGTGTGTGTGTGTGGCGCCCTCTAGTGCTGCTGTGTGTTTCTGGTCTGTATTAGACAGTCAGCTGAGACTGTGCATTCAACAGGGTTCATCATTTTAAAGTTTTACCTTCATCTGGACAATTACACAAACAAAAGAACAAAAACAAACCATATCAACAGAGCTCAAATTATCAGATTATAAATGACGTGAAGAAGCGTATGTTTGTAGCTGTGTGTTTTGTGACTGTGTTTGTCAGGGTAATCCTGGACCACGGGGTCTGAAGGGTGATCATGGATACACAGGACCACCGGTACGAGATTATGACACTCATCAGATATTCATATTCAATCTACATATATACACACAATACTATAGTTTGGAATAATTCTCTTGGGTGTGTGTGTGTGTGTGTTTAGGGTCCTCGTGGGGTGCCGGGGGCTCCGGGACTCAACGGTAAACCAGGCAAAAGGGTGAGTCTCATCTGTACACAAAACACACCAGCAGACGCCTGCCTGGACACCTGAAATACACCTGTGTGTGTGTGTGTGTGTGTGTGTGTGTGTGTGTGATGTGTGTGAAGCAGAGGTGAACCAGGAGAAACAGGAACTAAAGTAAGTTATGTGATGATTCTGACCCATCAAACACACACTGTATCTCATAATGAGTTAGACATGAGATGTTAGAGGAGACGAATGAGACACTGAAGATGTGCTGATGAAGATCAGAGAATGAAGGCACAATAAATTATCTAATTTGTGAGCCTGTAGGACACCTGAGATGATTTCTGCGTGTGTGTGTGTGTGTGTGTGTGTGTGTGTCATTATCAGGGTGACAGAGGGTTTGATGGTTTACCTGGACTGCCTGGAAACAAGGGTCACCGGGTAAAACACACACCATTTACACACATGAACTTCAATATGAATAAATGTTCATGAGGTTCATAAACGTGTGTGTGTGTGTGCATTCAGGGAGATCAAGGGAAGAAAGGCCCCGTTGGTCCTACAGGAGTCCCTGGAGAAAAAGTGAGTGAACAATTCTTAAATATATTTTTTTACTTCATTACAACACCAAGCAATTACCCAGACCACCCTAACAACTGCATTAAAAAACCCGATCAACCACCCAGAACATCCTAGCAACTGCATTGAAACACCCTAACAACCACCTAGAATACACTAGCAACTGCATAGCAACACCCAATCAACCACCCAGAAAACCATAACTAACCAGAACATCCTAGCAACTGAATTGAAACACCATAACAACCACCTAGAATACCCTAGCAACTGCATAGCAACACCCTATCAACCACCCAGAACTTCCTATCATAGCAGCACCCTATCAACCACCCAGAACATCTTATCAACACCTGATCAACCACCCAGAACATCCTATCAACACCATAGCAACACCTGATCAACCACCCAGAGCATCCTATCAACACCATAGCAACACCCGATCAACCACCCAGAACATCCTATCAACACCATAGCAACACCCGATCAACCACCCAGAACATCCTATCAACACCATAGCAACACCTGATCAACCACCCAGAACATCTTATCAAATGCATAGCAACACCCGATCAACCACCCAGAGCATCCTATCAACACCATAGCAACACCCGATCAACCACCCAGAGCATCCTAACAACACCATAGCGACACTTAATCAACCACCCAGAACATCCTATCAACACCATAGCAACACCTGATCAACCACCCAGAACATCCTATCAACACCATAGCAACACCCAATCAACCACCCAGAACATCCTATCAACACCATAGCAACACCTGATCAACCACCCAGAACATCCTATCAACACCATAGCAACACCCGATCAACCACCCAGAACATCCTATCAACACCATAGCAACACCTGATCAACCACCCAGAACATCCTATCAACACCATAGCAACACCCGATTCAACCACCCAGAACATCCTATCAACACCATAGCAACACCGATTAACCACCCAGAACATCCTATCAACACCATAGCAACACCCGATCAACCACCCAGAACATCCTATCAACACCATAGCAACACCGATTAACCACCCAGAACATCCTATCAACACCATAGCAACTCCCGATCAACCACCCAGAACATCCTATCAACACCATAGCAACACCCGATCAACCACCCAGAACATCCTATCAACACCATAGCAACACCCGATCAACCACCCAGAACATCCTATCAACACCATAGCAACACCCGATCAACCACCCAGAACATCCTATCAACACCATAGCAACACCCGATCAACCACCCAGAACATCCTATCAACACCATAGCAACACCCGATCAACCACCCAGAACATCCTATCAACACCATAGCAACACCGATCAACCACCCAGAACATCCTATCAACACCATAGCAACACCGATCAACCACCCAGAACATCCTATCAACACCTTAGCAACACCCGATCAACCACCCAGAACATCCTATCAACACCATAGCAACACCCGATCAACCACCCAGAGCATCCTATCAACACCATAGCAACACCGATTAACCACCCAGAACATCCTATCAACACCATAGCAACACCCGATCAACCACCCAGAACATCCTATCAACACCATAGCAACACCCGATCAACCACCCAGAACATCCTATCAATACCATAGCAACACCCGATCAACCACCCAAAACATCCTATCAACACCATAGCAACACCGATCAACCACCCAGAACATCCTATCAACACCACAGCAACACCCGATCATCCACCCAGAAGCATCCTATCAACACCACAGCAACACCTAATCAACCACCCAGAACATCCTATCAACACCATAGCAACACCCGATCAACCACCCAGAACATCCTATCAACACCATAGCAACACCTGATCAACCACCCAGAACATCCTATCAACACCATAGCAACACCCGATCAACCACCCAGAACATCCTATCAACACCATAGCAACACCCGATCAACCACCCAGAACATCCTATCAACACCATAGCAACGATCAACCACCCAGAGCATCCTATCAACACCATAGCAACACCCGATCAACCACCCAGAACATCCTATCAACACCATAGCAACACCCGATCAACCACCCAGAACATCTTATCAAATGCATAGCAACACCCGATCAACCACCCAGAGCATCCTATCAACACCATAGCAACACCGATTAACCACCCAGAACATCCTATCAACACCATAGCAACACCTGATTAACCACCCAGAACATCCTATCAACACCATAGCAACACCTGATCAACCACCCAGAACATCCTATCAACACCATAGCGACACCCAATCAACCACCCAGAACATCCTATCAACACCATAGCAACACCGAACAACCACCCAGAAAATCTTATCAAATGCATAGCAACACCCGATCAACCACCCAGAGCATCCTATCAACACCATAGCAACACCCGATCAACCACCCAGAACATCCTATCAACACCATAGCAACACCCGATCAACCACCCAGAACATCTTATCAAATGCATAGCAACACCCGATCAACCACCCAGAGCATCCTATCAACACCATAGCAACACCGATTAACCACCCAGAACATCCTATCAACACCATAGCAACAGCAGATCAACCACCCAAAACATCCTATCAACACCATAGCAACACCATAGCAACACCCGATCAACCACCCAAAACATCCTATCAACACCATAGCAACACCCGATCAACCACCCAGAACTTCCTATCAACACCATAGCAACACCATAGCAACACCCGATCAACCACCCAGAACATCCTATCAACACCATAGCAACACCCGATTAACCACCAGAACATCCTATCAACACCATAGCAACACCCGATCAACCACCCAGAACATCCTATCAACACCATAGCAACACCCGATCAACCACCCAGAACATCCTATCAACACCATAGCAACACCGATTAACCACCCAGAACATCCTATCAACACCATAGCAACACCCGATCAACCACCCAGAACATCCTATCAACACCATAGCAACACCCGATCAACCACCCAGAACATCCTATCAACACCATAGCAACACCCGATCAACCACCCAGAACATCCTATCAACACCATAGCAACACCCGATTAACCACCCAGAGCATCCTTTCAACACCATAGCGACACCTGATTAACCACCCAGAGCATCCTATCAACACCATAGCAACACCGATTAACCACCCAGAACATCCTATCAACACCATAGCAACACCTGATTAACCACCCAGAACATCCTATCAACACCATAGCAACACCCGATCAACCACCCAGAACATCCTATCAACACCATAGCAACACCCGATCAACCACCCAGAACATCCTAACAACACCATAGCGACACCCAATCAACCACCCAGAACATCCTATCAACACCATAGCAACACCCGATCAACCACCCAGAACATCCTATCAACACCATAGCAACACCTGATTAACCACCCAGAACATCCTATCAACACCATAGCAGCACCCGATCAACCACCCAGAACATCCTATCAACACCATAGCAACACCCGATCAACCACCCAGAACATCCTATCAACACCATAGCAACACCCGATCAACCACCCAGAACATCCTATCAACACCATAGCAACACCCGATCAACCACCCAGAACATCCTATCAACACCATAGCAACACCCGATCAACCACCCAGAAGCATCCTATCAACACCATAGCAACACCGATTAACCACCCAGAACATCCTATCAACACCATAGCAACACCCGATCAACCACCCAGAACATCCTATCAACACCATAGCAACACCTGATTAACCACCCAGAACATCCTATCAACACCATAGCAACACCCGATCAACCACCCAGAACATCCTATCAACACCATAGCGACACCCGATCAACCACCCAGAACATCCTATCAACACCATAGCAACGATCAACCACCCAGAACATCTTATCAACACCATAGCAACACCCGATCAACCACCCAGAACATCCTATCAACACCATAGCAACACCGATCAACCACCCAGAACATCCTATCAACACCATAGCAACACCCGATCAACCACCCAGAACATCCTATCAACACCATAGCAACACCCGATCAACCACCCAGAACATCCTATCAACACCATAGCAACACCCGATCAACCACCCAGAACATCCTATCAACACCATAGCAACACCCGATCAACCACCCAGAACATCCTATCAACACCATAGCAACACCGATCAACCACCCAGAACATCCTATCAACACCATAGCAACACCCGATCAACCACCCAAAACATCCTATCAACACCATAGCAACACCCGATCAACCACCCAGAACATCCTATCAACACCATAGCAACACCCGATCAACCACCCAGAACATCCTATCAACACCATAGCAACACCCGATCAACCACCCAGAACATCCTATCAACACCATAGCAACACTTAGCAACATCTATCTATGAATCCAGTTGACAGTGATTCTCTGATTGTTTCTCAGGGTTCAGACGGTCAGCCGGGGCCAAGAGGTCAGGCAGGAGAGCCAGTATGTGTCACTCCTTAATCTCCTTCATGAAGTGATCATCATCTTCACTGATCCGCTGATGTGTTTGATGTGTGTAGGATCAGTTGTGTGTTAACAGATATTCCTCAGTGATGTGTTCTGTGTGTGTGTGTGTGTGTCAGGGTCTGGCGGGGCTGACGGGTCAGAGGGGTCCTCCTGGTCCTCCAGGTCAGCAGGTGAGTGGATGATCTCCTCATGCTGTGTGTCTGGGTTTCATTATTGTGTTCATGAGAGCTCTTCAGTCAGTGGGTGATCATGTGACTCATGTCATGTAGCGACATGTCAATGACACGTGTGTGTGTGTGTTTGACAGGGTATTCGTGGGATTGATGGAGTTCAGGGCTCAAAGGGGAATCTGGTGAGTACACACTGATCTGAGATCCAGGTCATATAGGATTGACATCTGACCTCTTCCCATCTTCACACAGGGGCCACCTGGAGAACATGGAGCTCCAGGACAGCAGGGGAACCCGGGATTCCAGGTACACACACACACACACAGTTTCTCTCTCTCACACACACACATGCACTCCTGACGCTCTCTCTTCCGTTCTGCAGGGTTTTCCTGGACCTCAGGGAGCGATCGGATTACCAGGTGAAAAGGTACCACTCTCTCTGTCGCATAAATCACTAACACTGACACGTGTGGGCATGTTTTAGAGAGAAACTTACTGAAAATATGCCAGATTTAGCTGCTCTTAAACGTGTATGAAAGTGAGCTGGTCAGTGTGCCGTGAGGCGGTGTTACTCTCGAGGTGGAGCAGACTTTAACGGGTGTGTTCATGTGTCTCAGGGTCCTCAGGGGAAGAAGGGAATGAAGGGCTTACCTGGTGTGGACGGCCCTCCGGTGAGTGTTGAACACATGTGGTTATTGAGCTGTGCTGCCCCCTGCTGTTCCTCATGATGCCTCTGCACACAGGGTCACCCCGGACGAGAGGGACCGCCCGGAGAGAAAGGCCTTCCGGTGAGATACGCATGAGGTCAGAGGTCATCTCAGTGTCCTTGTGTTCACGTCATTGAGTGTTAATGTCTGTGTTTCCTGAAGGGTGCGGCAGGTGTTCAGGGACCTGTGGGATATCCTGGACCCAGAGGAGTCAAAGTACTGCCGTCTTTCTCTATCACACCTCAATGTGTGTGTGTGTGTGTGTGTGTGTGAGTATTGACTGTACGAGTGTGTGTGTGTGTTTTAGGGTGCTGATGGGCTCAGAGGACTGAAGGGCAGTAAAGGAGAGAAGGTGAGATCATCACTTACACATCAGTCATCATAATTCATCTGGTTATCAACATCCCCATATCTCCAACCATCATCACATATACAGATATCACAGTGACTTCAGCACATCTCCAGACGCAATAATATCCAACATCCCGACAGCATCACAACTCCAAGAATCATCATCATCATGACATTCCCAGACTTCAGCACATCTTCATGTATCTCCAGACATCTTGAGACATCATAACATGTCCACCATGTTCACGTCTAGATGTGATCAGATGTGCAGATGTTTTACAGAGGTTTCTGAAGCATATGAACAGTTATGTGTGTGTGTGTTGTGTTCAGGGTGAAGACGGTTTCCCTGGAGCAAAAGGAGAAATGGGTGCTAAAGGAGACAATGTAATGACCCACGACACAAACACACTAATGAAACACACAAACTCACCCACATACACACTAATATACCCCGTCTGTGTCTGTCAGGGAGACTCGGTGCTACAGGGATGCGTGGTGAGGATGGTCCGGAGGGCCCCAAAGGGCAGAGTGGGCCCTTGGGTGAAGCTGGACCCTCGGGCATCGCTGGAGAAAAGGTGAAAGAGTCTGATACAACATCATCATCAATATCAGCTGTAATAGAAAGAAAAATGTCCTTATGATATTATGTCCCTCTCCTCTCAGGGAAAACTGGGCGTTCCAGGTCTTCCAGGTTACCCGGGACGTCAGGGCCTGAAGGTGAAAGGAGCGCAAGCAGATGATGAACAGATGAACATTTCAGTTGGGTGGGAGAATAACTGCTGTTTCTTCTCAGGGCGGTGATGGTTTTCCTGGTTCTGTCGGAGTTCCAGGAGAAAAAGGGAAGAAGGTTACTGAAAACATCACTCCACGACACTAAAGAGCCACACTGTCTTAAACACACTTAATATAGAAGTATGTAAATGTGCACTTATGTGAGTGTGATGTGTTTCTCAGGGTCCACCGGGTCCTGCAGGGGCCGCGGGTCAGAGGGGACCCAATGTGAGTGTCTCCGTCCACACTGATGATGATCAGAGTCGAACTGGAGTCACATCCAACATCAACTAATGTGTGTGTGTGTGTTATTAGGGTGCTCGAGGAGGGAGGGGTGCAAGAGGACCCACTGGGAAATCAGGAGACAAGGTCAGCAACACACATAATACAACTATGAGCAGAAGCTAAACACTTAGTGTTACTGTCATTCATTATGAGTATAAGTCTATTCTGATGCACTCTGTTCATATTATTGACTGTAAAGGGTTGACCCGTCTCTGTTCTAGGGCTCTTCGGGACATGACGGCCCCCCAGGGCCCACAGGAGAAAGAGTAAGAGAGTGATGTTCTTACTCATCACTTAAAAAGTGATGTAAAATCATAACAATTGACTGTGTGAATAATGTGTGATTAATCAAATGGAAGTAAATGATAGTGAATGATCATGTGACTTAATGTTGTTAGTTATTTTGATAAATGCATGTGCTCGAATGCTGCAGGGACCACAAGGACCTCAGGGACGTGTGGGTGAGATGGGCCCCAAAGGACCCAACGTGAGTGACCCTTATCTTCACGTCATAGTATAATCCAACACACACAGTGTTCTCAACAGCTTCCTGTTTGCAGGGGCCTGGTGGGAAGGACGGTCTGCCGGGTCATCCAGGCCAGCGGGGGGAGCCGGTGAGTCTGGCAACATCTACACACAGCCTTGTGGAAACTAAAGAAGACATGACGTATTTTTGTTGGCCAACCCATTAGTTAGCATCCCCCTTGTTAGGCTGCTGTCACTTTAAGAGCTAATGCACAGATCCAATATACTGATACACATGCGCTTTCTTCCTCAAACGTTTACGTTCACTTAAGACATAATGACTTTGATTACAGGAATATTTGGACATAACTTTGTGTGTAGTTGTCTGCTCAAGCGCAAGACGCGAAAGAGAACTCAATTCCTTATTCGTACATCTAGTTTTTATGGTTTGACGTTTTGGTTCCCACATTAAAATGCACACACTGGAATTGAAATTTTATCCGATTTGAGTATCCGATTCCTGACCCTAAGTATCTGATTCTAGCATTTGAATTGATTTTCAATTCCCAACCCTAGTTTTGATGGTTTGTTGTTTGACGTTTTGGTTCCTGACAGGGTTTCCAAGGCAAGACGGGTCCTCCGGGACCATCTGGAGTTGTTGGGCCGCAGGTGAGTTCATCGTATCCTCCTTTGTGCCAGACTCTAGTATCTTTGAAATGTATTTTAATGGACTGTGATGGTTTCAACTCCCCTGGGTCTAAGACTTTAGTTTTATATACAGTATACACCAATCAGGCATACTAATATGACCAAATATTGTGTTGCCCCCCCTTTTGCTGACAAAAGAGCCCTGACCCGTCAAGGCATGGACTCCACTAGAAGGTGTGCTGTGGCACCAAGATGTTAGCAGCAGATCCTTTAAGTACAGTAAATTGCGAGGTGGGGCCTCCATGGATCGGACTTGTTTGTTCAGCACATCCCACAGATGCTCGATTGGATTGAGATCTGGGGAATTTGGACGGCAAGTCAACACCTCAAACTCGTTGTGCTCCTCAAAACATTCCTGAAGCATTTGGCAGTGTCAGGGGTCAGCATGGGCTATGCCGCCCCATACGCAACAAACTGCGATGCTCTGTGTATTCTGACCCCTTTCTATCAGAACCAGCATTAACTTCTTGAGCAGTTTGAGCTCCAGTAGCTCGTCTGTTTGATCGGACCACACGGGCCAGCCTTCGCTCCACACGTGCATCAATGAGCCTGGGCCGCCCATGACCCTGTGGCCGGTTCTCCACTGTTCCTTCCTTGGAGCACTTTTGATAGATCCTGACCACTGCAGACCGGGAACACCCCACAAGAGCTGCAGTTTTGGAGATGTTCTGACCCAGTCGTCTGGCCATCACAATTTGGCCCTTGTCAAACTCGCTCAAATCCTTACGCTTGCCCATTTTTCCTGCTTCTAACACATCAACTCTGAGGACAAAATCTTCACTTGCTGCCTAATATATCCCACCCACTAATAGGAGCCGTGATGAAGAAATCATCAGTGTTATTCACTTCACCTTTCATAATGTTATAACTGATCGGTGTATATGGCCACAGCTGTTGTTCTCATTAGTTGTGACTTTGTTTCTAGGGTAATACAGGAGAAACTGGACCGATGGGGGACAGAGGACACCCGGGCTCTGCAGGAACTGCTGGAGAGCAAGGTTTACCTGGAGCTGCTGGGAAGGAGGGTGCAAAGGTGAGAAAATCATCCTCCTTAATGATAATGCTTTCTTTGGTCTGCTCTGTCTTTTCTTTGCTGTCGTTGTACTCATATTTTAATCATCATTATATCATAACATGCATGTGTCTGGTCATCAGGGCGACCCTGGAGGTCCAGGCACTTCAGGAAAGAACGGTCCAGCAGGTCTGAAGGGTTTCCGAGGTAGTCGTGGAGCTCCTGGTGCCATGGTAAGAATACTGTATCCGGCTGTTTTATGATTGTTGCCAGTGTATCTTTAGGTTGTTATCTATTAGGCTCCTGATTGGCCAGTGTTGTCATGTGACCTGTGTTCTCTTGTAGGGGCCGGTTGGATTAAAGGGTGGGGCGGGGCCGATCGGGCCCCCTGGACCTTCTGTATGTAATCTCATCAACTAATCCCACAAAAACACAGATTGCTCATTTCACCCTAAAATCTAGTTTTCAAAAGTTATTTTATTTTTGATTTTGAGGTGAAATTATAACCTGGAGATGTTCTGGATTGTTTTCGTGTTTTTTAACACTCTGTTATATGTATGTAGAAAGTATATTAATATATATTCACAAATCTTCCCAGGGGCCCACAGGTGAACGGGGCCCCCCTGGACTGGCTGGGGCCATTGGTCAGCCTGGTCGACCTGGAACCAGCGGTGGGCCTGGACCAATGGGCGAGAAGGGAGAGCCAGTAAGACACCCCCTCCCCAAACACATACACATACACAGCCAATGTCCCATGTGTGTGTAACTATGTGTTTGTGTACAGGGAGAGAAGGGTCTGATCGGACCAGCGGGACAGGATGGCGAGCAGGGGCCGGTGGGATTGCCAGGAGTCGCTGGCCCTCCAGGACCCCCGGGAGACGATGGAGATAAGGTGATGAGGGCGTATGTTCATGTGTGCTTGAGATGATGTTTGTCAACTGTAAAGCACTTTTTGTTGTATTGTTCTATCAATGCTGTTTGTTAAGTCAATCATCACTAACGTTAGCGATAGTGATGAAGCTCCACAGACGCACATCTTTAGACTACTGGCGATTTTCACACTAGACAGGAAGAAAGCACCTAAAAAACACCCAGAACACCCTAACATTGTGTTTCCACAGGCACACACAGCTCACGTTTTCACAGTCCATATTTATATATTCTCATGTGTGTTTGTGTGTTTGTCAGGGGGAAACAGGCGCTTCAGGACAGAAAGGCAGTAAAGGAGACAAAGGAGAATCAGTAAGTGACTGAAATACTGAAACATACACACACCCATGTCACATTGCTACCAATGACCAGCTTCGTTCTTCTCTCAGGGGCCCGCAGGTCCAGCCGGCACTCAGGGGCCCGAGGGGCAGCCGGGAGTACCGGTGAGTGTGTTTGAGGAGGAACGCCATCGCTGTGTTCTGAGAGTGTGTGTGTGATCGAGTGTGTGTGTGTGTCAGGGTGTGGACGGTGAGACCGGTCCTCCAGGACAGCAGGGCATGTACGGACAGAAGGGAGACGAGGGTTTGAGAGGATTCAAGGGCTCCAGAGGCCCCGGTGGGCTGCAGGTACCCGTTCATCAACCGTCCCTCTTCCATTTCAATGACACATCATGTGACCATCATATAATACAGATGTGTGTGTCTGTGTGTGTGTGTGTGTGTAGGGAATGCCCGGTCCTCCCGGAGAGAAAGGAGAGAGCGGGAACTCTGGTCTACTGGTGAGAGTCATCCGTCAGTTATGATCATGTTTATTGATCTCAATGTTATGTGATTCAGTGTGTGTGTGTTTGTATGTTTCCAGGGTCCTCCTGGTCAGTTCGGGCCTAGAGGAGCTCAAGGGCCCTCTGGTGGACAGGTACACACCTTCAAAACGTTTGGTAATCGCTGATCTACAGCACACACACTCACAGGCTTGTGTGTTTCAGGGTCCTCCCGGTCGTCCTGGAGTGCGTGGTCAGCCTGGTGGAGTGGGTGAGAAGGTACGTAACCCAGACAATCCTGCTGATGTTCAGCACATTAAACATGAGCTGATGATGATGATGATGATGATGCTTGACAGGGTGAAGATGGCGAGTCAGGTGATCCTGGAGCTGTTGGTGTTCCTGGAAGCGCAGTGAGTCCTTCTCCTCTGAATATACTGCATGAGACGCATCATTTCCTGTATCACCATTGTAACACTTGTGTGTGTTGTCAGGGCGAGAACGGCGAGCAGGGCGAGAAAGGAGACACGGGACCACCCGGAGCGGCAGGTTCACCAGGATCCAGAGGACCGTCTGGAGAAGACGGAGCGAAAGGGAATGCGGTCAGTGTGTGTGTGTGTGTGTGTGTGTGGGTCAATGAAAAAATGATGTTCTTCCTCAGTATTTTTAAAGTCGTCATGAAAGGGAAGTTGCACTAGTCTTTTCTCCTCTATTGTGCCATATATCGAGAAAAAACGCTTCTCAAACAAGAACAAATGTAGGGCGAAATGTATCGCCCTCATTATCAGACAAAATAAGTAATTTTACAATTACAATAAATACTGCAACATCCAATATAAAATTGTCAATTTTTTATTTCAAGTTGACTTTAAGTGTATCTGTACTAGACAACACGACACAAACACTAAGTAAGAAAGTTATTTTTGCAGTGTATGCTGAACCATCTCCTCTGTTTCTCTATAGGGTCCTATTGGTTTTCCTGGAGATATGGGCGCTCCTGGAGAGCCGGGTGTTAACGTGAGTATCTCCAGTGATGTCAGTCAAAGAAACTGTGATCAGTGATGATGAAAGGTCTCATCTGTCCTCACAGGGGATCGACGGCAGTGCTGGATCTAAAGGAGATCACGGAGATCCAGGGAAATCTGTGAGTCTGTTCTATATATCTGTCTAATTAGTTTTTAAGTTAATGATGATAAGTCTGGTTTCAACTGGTTACTCTGGTGATCAGGGACCTCCAGGAGCCTCTGGAGAACCAGGACCTGTAGGAAGACCGGGACGCAGGGTGAGTGTGTGTTTGTGATCAATCAGTTCAAGCACTACATGATTTAACTGTGTTTGTGTATATATGGGTGTGTATCTTCGTTTAGGGTCATTTGGGTCCTGCTGGGAAAGAGGGGCGGCCGGGCCTGAAAGGAAGCAAGGTAAGATAATCAGTCAGAAACACAGACACACTGATTCTGAACTAGGCTTCATTCAAGTCCCACCCACTGTGACATCTCATTGGTCTAAAATCCAGTGGTGTGAAAGCAGTGACGCACCAAACCCAACTGTCAGCTGTCAGCCATTGTCAGCCGCCATTGTTGTTGTGGTGTGTTCTGCACTAGTCTGACCCGCCTGTGGGTTTTGGCCAGTTGAGCATGTTGAATCAGCAGCGATTCCCTGAGTAAGAAACAGTCGGTAGTTTCAGTAATTCTGTCTTGACATGAGCACAGCATCACAGGAGCAAACCCTAAGTTCCTGCAAACTCCTGAATGTGATCTGAAAGGATGTTCTAGGGAACTAATCGTCCTCCTGTTGTCCTTCACATTCACTTGAATTGCTGACACTGGATCTCTGTCCGTGTTCAGGGAGCTCCGGGATACGAGGGCATCATGGGAAAGCCAGGGCCGGTGGGCGGTCAGGGGAACCCGGGGAAGGCCGGACCTCAGGGGCTTCCAGGAATCCCTGGACCAGCGGTGAGCTCCGTTCCTCCAATGGTTTTCTACAGATGCATATTAAACTGTCCCTACTCAGAGGAACATATATATATAATGAAGTCATGAGTTTATAAACAGCCTTATAATCCAGTAATATCCTTAAAGTCACATTCTCCCTCTCTGCTGTAGGGAGAACAAGGGCTGAATGGACCCCCAGGTCAATCGGGACCCCCGGGGCCAATGGTAACGCTTTAATAATCACCCCTCATGCTCTGATCTTTAATATGATATCACACTGATGATTTCATTGCATGTGTGCAGGGCCCCGCTGGACTGGCAGGACTGAAGGGCGATCCGGGCAAGAAAGGAGAAAAGGTACGGCATCTCATACACATACACACACTGGAAATACACATGATTATATCTGTGTGTGTGTGTTTCAGGGTCATGGCGGTCTGATTGGTTTGATTGGGCCGCCGGGTGAGTTCGGAGAGAAAGGTGACCGAGGACTGCCGGGAAACCAGGGGCTGCAGGGAGCCAAAGGAGAGGAGGTGAACGCACACACTAATACACACACATTCACCAGTACGCATACGAAGATGGTTTAACTGTCTCTCTGCTGACAGGGTCCAGTTGGACCTCCAGGACTCAATGGACCACCGGGACCACCGGGACTGTCTGTGAGTCTGACGACACTTTAATCTTCAGACCCGTAAGGCGTTTAGGGTTTGTTCTGGTGTCACAGCTTTTGTCTGTATCACTGTGTTTCAGGGATCCATGGGACAGAAAGGATCTAAAGGAAACCAGGTGATACACACACACCGAATTCCACACTGATCATTTGAGATTACTTTTACACTATATTGCCAAAAGTATCGGGACACTCCTCCACATCCCTGAGTTCAGGTGTTCAATCCCTTCATGGCCACAGGTGTTTAAATCAAGCACTAGGCATGCAGACGCTTCTACACACATTTGTGAGAGAATGGCTCGCTCTCAGGAGCTCAGGGAACTCAAGCGTGGGACCGGGATAGGTTGCCACCTGTGCACTAAGGCCATTCCTGACATTTCCTCACTACTAAATATTCCACGCTCAACTGTTAGTGGGATTATAACAAAGAAGCGATTGGGAACAACAGCAACTCAGCCACGAAGTGAAATCCCTGAGCGGGTCAGCGCATGCTGAGGGTCACAGTGCGCAGAAGTCACCAACTTTCTGCAGAGTCAATCGCCGCAGACCTCCAAACTCCTGTGGCCTTCAGATGAGCTCAAGAACAGTGCGGAGAGAGCTTCATGGAATGGGTTTCCATGGCCGAGCAGCTCATCCAAGCCTTACATCACCAAGAGCAATGCAAAGCGTGGGATGCAGTGGGGTAAAGCACGCCACCACTGGACTCTAGAGCAGTGAGACGTGTTCTCTGAGTGACCAATCACGCTTCTCTGTCTGACCATCCCATGGACGAGTCTGGGTTTGGCGGTTGCCAGGGAAACGGGACTTGCCTGACTGCATTGTGCAGTTGTGCAATGTGTAAAGTTTGGTGGAGGGGGGATTATGGGGTGGGTTGTTTTTTAGGGGTTGGCCCCTTAGTTCCAGTGAAAGGAACTCTTAATGCTTCACCAAGACATTTTGGACAATTTCATGCACCCAACTTTGTGGGATCAGTTTGTGGACGGCCCCTTCCTGTCCCAACATGACTGCGCTCCAGTGCACAAAGCGCCGCTCCATAAAGACATGGATGAGCGAGTTTGGTGTGGAGGAACTGGACTGGCCTGCACAGAGTCCTGACCTCATCCCGATAGAACACCTTTGGGATGAATTAGAGCGGAGACTGCGAGCCAGGCCTTCTCGACCAACATCAGTGCCTGACCTCACAAATGCGCTTCTAGAAGAATGGTCAGAAAATTACCATAAACACAATCCTAAACCTTGTGGAAAGCCTTCCCAGAAGAGTTGAAGCTCTGCAAAGGGTGGGCCGACTCCATATTAAACCCTACGGATTAAGAATGGGATGACATTAAAGCTCAAGTGCATGTGAAGGCAGGCGTCCCAAAACTCTTAGCAATATAGTGTATTAGCATGAGCATGTTAGCTTGCGACATTTATGCATTTAGCAGATGCTTTTACAATAGAGGAACAAAAGCAGTAAGTCTCAGAGCTCATTCCACCACACTGGAACAGAGAGGGTGAAGGGTCTGGAAAATTAGTGTTATTATCAGTCTGTGAGCTTATGAACACCAGCATATACTGATTAACCTGTGTAATGTGTGTGAATGATGTGGTCTATTTAAGGGCCCTATTGGACCCAGAGGAGATACTGGTCCTGCTGGACCCCCCGGACCCCCGGTAAGTCTCTACTCACCGATGAACACATAGTTAGACGTGCACAGGACTAACAAACGGCAGAATGAACAGTAACAGAACAAGTGATGGAGCCAAACGTCTCTGTCCAGGGTTCTCCTGCGGTGGGAATGGAGGCTCCTCCGGCATTTGACGGGCGCGGGAAGAGGAGGAGACATTCGGAAGTGGACGGAGCCTCCGTGGAGGACGGACAGATGCAGGACGAGGAGGCTCAGGGGGAGGAGAAGGACATGGAGGAGGTGTTCGCGTCTCTGTCGTCCATGAGGACGGACGTGGAGGGGCTCAGAAATCCACTGGGAACCTACCACAGTCCTGCCCGCACCTGCAAAGAGCTCTGGATGTGCCACCCCGAGTATCCCGACGGTACGGGCATCCATTCATCACTCAAGGAAGTTTTTGAGATGATCTATTTTTACTTTTTCACATTCTATTGCTGCGTTCTGTTTCCTCTGTATGACCTTGGACCTCAGGCGTTTACTGGATTGACCCCAACCAGGGTTGCCATAGAGACGCGTTTAAGGTGTTCTGTAACTTCACAGCAGACGGTGAAACGTGTCTCCAGCCACACAGCAGCATACAGTCGGTGAGATCTTCAATTAATAGTGCTGGGATGTAAAGCAGAAGCATTGCTTTGGATGAATGTTTTCAGCTTTTCTATCTGAATGACGTTTATTGTGCACAGGTCAAAATGGCTTCATGGAGCAAAGAGAAACCAGGAACCTGGTTCAGCCAGTTCAAGAAGGGCTCACAGGTCATTCATTATTGTGCCATTGTGTTATCTTTAGCCTCTGTCCTCTCGTTCACACTCTGTTTGTCTGCCTTTTGTAGTTTTCGTATGTGGATGTGGATGGAAACCCCATTCATATCGTGCAGCTGGGTTTCCTGAAGCTCCTGAGCGCTACGGCCCACCAGAGCTTCACATACGTGTGCCAGAACTCGGCCGGCTGGCTCGACAGCGCCTCCCTCAGCTTCAGACACGCACTGCGCTTCAGAGGCAGCAACGGAGAGGAGCTGACGCGGCAGAACGCGGATTACATCCAGCCCACGCACGACGGCTGTCAGGTACACGCTCACCTCATCTCTCTGCCCAGACAGAAACATAGTGTCGGCCCAGATCCACATGTGGATTCAACGCTTACCAGATGTGGGCCGGATCTGTGCCGACACTATGATGAACAACTGGGTGTCAATCCATACGAATGATTCAGTGAATCCTGAACCAGTTCATATGAATGACTCAGTAAATCCTGAACCAGGCCATATGAATGACTCAGTGAATCCTGAATCAGTTAACATAGATGACTCAGTGAATCCTGAATCATTTCACACAGATGATTCAGTTAATCATGAGTCAGTTCACATAGATGACTCAGTGAATCCTGAATCAGTTTACACAGATCACTTAGTGAATCATGAGTCAGTTCACTCAGATGACTCAGTGAATCATGATACAGTTCACACAGATGACTCAGTGAATCCGGAATCAGTTCACACAGATGGCTTAGTGAATCATGAGTCAGTTCACATGGATGACTCAGTGAATCCTGAATCAGTTTATACAGATTATTCAGTGAATCCTGAATCAGTTTACACAGATGACTCAGTGAATCCTGAATCATTTCACACAGATGATTCAGTTAATCATGAGTCAGTTCACATAGATGACTCAGTGAATCCTGAATCAGTTTACACAGATCACTTAGTGAATCATGATACAGTTCACACAGATGACTCAGTGAATCCGGAATCAGTTCACACAGATGGCTTAGTGAATCATGAGTCAGTTCAGATGGATGACTCAGTGAATCCTGAATCAGTTTACACAGATCACTTAGTGAATCCTGAATCAGTTTACACAGATCACTTAGTGAATCCTGAATCAGTTTGCATAGATGACTCTGTGAATCTTGAACCAGTCCATATGAATGACTCAGTGAATCCTGAATCAGTTTACATAAGTGACTCAGTGAATCCTGAACCAATCCATATGAATGACTCAGTGAATCCTGAATCAGTTTATGCAGATGACTCAGTGAATCCTGAATCAGTTCACACAGATGACTCAATGAATCATGAATCAGTTCACACAAATGACTCAGTGAATCATGAATCAGTTCACATAGATTACTCAGTGAATCCTGAATCAGTTCACATAGATTATTCAGTGAATCCTGAATCAGTTCACACAGATGACTCAGTGAATCCTGAATCAGTTGTGATGATCGTGTGTGTGTGTTTCTGTCTGCAGTCGCGTTCGGGGCAGGACCGGACCGTTCTGGAGGTGGACTCTCCACAGTCGGAAGTTCTACCCCTCGTGGACGTGGCCGTGACGGATTTCGGGAGCTCGAAACAGAAGTTTGGCTTCAGCGTGGGGAAGGTTTGCTTCAACGGCTAGTCAAGAAAAGACTTTCACAGCATAGATATATTTATACATCAGTCCTTCAGGTGCTTGCGTTTGTCTGATGACAGGAAGTTGTGCTTGAAGGGAGATCATGTGACATGATTACACACATCCAGACGCTCTGGTGTTCGGCTGTTTATCACAAAGATTCACATTTATTTTGTACTGTTGTTTGAGAGATGTTGATGTATTTTTCTATTTGTTCGTTTGAGTGTTTCTTAATCTTGGTGCTACACGAGGCCGTATTTTAACTTGTTTACATGATGTAATGAGCTCTATGTGAAACTGGCAGTGCATTCTGGGAAAGACCTCGCAGCGGCTCCATGCAGCGGGTCTAGAGACGGACAGACGGTTTGTTTTTAGTGTTTAATATGGATGGAGATTCTCTGATAAATATTTTTGAGAGGAGAGATTTTTAAATAAAACTATTACTTAATAAAATCCCTGGTTTAGTGTGTGTGATTCATCTGATGACCCATCTGTTTATGAATACAAACACTGTTTACTGTTTGACCATGGGCGGCAAAACTGGCATCTCTAGATCAAATTAATTTAAAAAAATGAACCCATTTAAAACACCTACTCTGACAGAAACAATCTTTGTCATGAATATGCTTGTTTGTTCACAGTTTAAGTGAAGATCAGGACCAGAGGTAAATTATCCACCGTCTCTTTCATGTCACGCAAAATGACATTCAAACTGAAATTCAAACACAATCATGTTTTCTGTAAATCATAATTACAAGATGATTTACTACTGAATTCTGACAGAAAAAATAGAAAATCAGAATTTAGTCATAATTAAGACATCATTATGAAATAAAAAAGTAATATTATTTGAAATTTTTAATCTCGTAATTTCATTTTGTGTATATCATAATTATGTCTTAAAAAGTTGAAATTGACATCCTAAATTGAAATACTGACACTAAATTGAAATTATGAATTAAAAATGTATAATTATAGAATTAGGTCAAAATTCTAACTTAAAAAATAAGAGTTATGACATTAAAAAGTTATATTTTTATCATAATTTTGACTCGTAATTTCATCTTGTTTATATAGTAATTATGGCTAATATATTGAACTAAAAATTCATAATTATAAATTTGTCAAAATTCTAACTTAAAATGTATGAATTATGACAAAATATATTTAAAATTAATTTAATTTAAGTTATAAAAAGTAATCACTTAGACAATGTTATAATATTGACTTTTTCATCTCATAATTATGAATTTTGTCGATGTTAAATGCTATTTTTGCATTATTTATTTGCA
>CM040914.1:48811694-48939194 GCA_023029165.1 Gobiocypris rarus
GCAACAAACAGCCAATCAGAGATGCACGGCAACCTCACAGCAACAAACGGCCAATCAGAGATGCACGGCAACCTCACAGCAACAAACAGCCAATCAGAGATGCACAACAACCTCACAGCAACAAACGGCCAATCAGAGATGCACAACAACCTCACAGCAACAAGCGGCCAATCAGAGATGCACAACAACCTCACAGCAACAAAGCGGCCAATCAGAGATGCACAACAACCTCACAGCAACAAGCGGCCAATCAGAGATGCATGGCAACCTCACAGCAACAAACAGCCAATCAGAGATGCACAACAACCTCACAGCAACAAACGGCCAATCAGAGATGCACGGCAACCTCACAGCAACAAACGGCCAATCAGAGATGCACGCAACCTCACAGCAACAAACGGCCAATCAGAGATGCACGGCAACCTCACAGCAACAAACGGCCAATCAGAGATGCACAACAACCTCACAGCAACAAACGACCAATCAGAGATGCACAACAACCTCACAGCAACAAACGACCAATCAGAGATGCACAGCAACCTCACAGCAACAAACGGCCAATCAGAGATGCACGGCAACCTCACAGCAACAAGCGGCCAATGAGAGATGCACGGCAACCTCACAGCAACAAACGGCCAATCAGAGATGCACAGCAACCTCACAGCAACAAACGGCCAATCAGAGATGCACGGCAACCTCACAGCAACAAACGGCCAATGAGAGATGCACGGCAACCTCACAGCAACAAGCGGCCAATCAGAGATGCACAACAACCTCACAGCAACAAAAGGCCAATCAGAGATGCACAACAACCTCACAGCAACAAGCGGCCAATCAGAGATGCACGGCAACCTCACAGCAACAAACGGCCAATCAGAGATGCACAACAACCTCACAGCAACAAACGGCCAATCAGAGATGCACAACAACCTCACAGCAACAAGCGGCCAATCAGAGATGCACGGCAACCTCACAGCAACAAACAGCCAATCAGAGATGCACAACAACCTCACAGCAACAAAGCGGCCAATCAGAGATGCACAACAACCTCACAGCAACAAACGGCCAATCAGAGATGCACGGCAACCTCACAGCAACAAACGGCCAATCAGAGATGCACGCAACCTCACAGCAACAAACAGCCAATCAGAGATGCACGGCAACCTCACAGCAACAAACGGCCAATCAGAGATGCACGGCAACCTCACAGCAACAAACAGCCAATCAGAGATGCACGGCAACCTCACAGCAACAAACGGCCAATCAGAGATGCACGGCAACCTCACAGCAACAAACGGCCAATCAGAGATGCACAACAACCTCACAGCAACAAACGGCCAATCAGAGATGCACGCAACCTCACAGCAACAAACAGCCAATCAGAGATGCACAACTCACAGCAACAACGGCCAATCAGAGATGCACGGCAACCTCACAGCAACAAACAGCCAATCAGAGATGCACGGCAACCTCACAGCAACAAACGCCAATCAGAGATGCACAACAACCTCACAGCAACAAACGGCCAATCAGAGATGCACAACAACCTCACAGCAACAAACGGCCAATCAGAGATGCACAACAACCTCACAGCAACAAACGGCCAATCAGAGATGCACAACAACCTCACAGCAACAAACGCCAATCAGAGATGCACAACAACCTCACAGCAACAAACGGCCAATCAGAGATGCACGGCAACCTCACAGCAACAAACGGCCAATCAGAGATGCACAACAACCTCACAGCAACAAACGGCCAATCAGAGATGCACAACAACCTCACAGCAACAAACGGCCAATCAGAGATGCACAACAACCTCACAGCAACAAACGGCCAATCAGAGATGCACAACAACCTCACAGCAACAAACGGCCAATCAGAGATGCACAACAACCTCACAGCAACAACGCCAATCAGAGATGCACAACAACCTCACAGCAACAAACGGCCAATCAGAGATGCACAACAACCTCACAGCAACAAACGGCCAATCAGAGATGCACGGCAACCTCACAGCAACAAACGGCCAATCAGAGATGCACAACAACCTCACAGCAACAAACGGCCAATCAGAGATGCACAACAACCTCACAGCAACAAACGGCCAATCAGAGATGCACCAACCTCACAGCAACAAACGGCCAATCAGAGATGCACAACAACCTCACAGCAACAAACGGCCAATCAGAGATGCACAACAACCTCACAGCAACAAACGGCCAATCAGAGATGCACGGCAACCTCACAGCAACAAACGGCCAATCAGAGATGCACAACAACCTCACAGCAACAAACGGCCAATCAGAGATGCACAACAACCTCACAGCAACAAACGGCCAATCAGAGATGCACGGCAACCTCACAGCAACAAACGGCCAATCAGAGATGCACAACAACCTCACAGCAACAAACGGCCAATCAGAGATGCACAACAACCTCACAGCAACAAACGGCCAATCAGAGATGCACGGCAACCTCACAGCAACAAACGGCCAATCAGAGATGCACAACAACCTCACAGCAACAAACGGCCAATCAGAGATGCACAACAACCTCACAGCAACAAACGGCCAATCAGAGATGCACAACAACCTCACAGCAACAAACAGCCAATCAGAGATGCACGGCAACCTCACAGCAACAAGCGGCCAATCAGAGATGCACAACAACCTCACAGCAACAAACGGCCAATCAGAGATGCACAACAACCTCACAGCAACAAACGGCCAATCAGAGATGCACAACAACCTCACAGCAACAAACAGCCAATCAGAGATGCACGGCAACCTCACAGCAACAAACGGCCAATCAGAGATGCACGGCAACCTCACAGCAACAAACGGCCAATCAGAGATGCACGGCAACCTCACAGCAACAACGGCCAATCAGAGATGCACAACAACCTCACAGCAACAAACGGCCAATCAGAGATGCACAACCTCACAGCAACAAACGGCCAATCAGAGATGCAACAACCTCACAGCAACAACGGCCAATCAGAGATGCACAACAACCTCACAGCAACAACGGCCAATCAGAGATGCACAACAACCTCACAGCAACAAACGGCCAATCAGAGATGCACGGCAACCTCACAGCAACAAACGGCCAATCAGAGATGCACAACAACCTCACAGCAACAAACGGCCAATCAGAGATGCACAACAACCTCACAGCAACAAACAGCCAATCAGAGATGCACGGCAACCTCACAGCAACAAACGGCCAATCAGAGATGCACGGCAACCTCACAGCAACAAACGGCCAATCAGAGATGCACAACAACCTCACAGCAACAAACGGCCAATCAGAGATGCACAACAACCTCACAGCAACAAACGGCCAATCAGAGATGCACAACAACCTCACAGCAACAAACGGCCAATCAGAGATGCACGGCAACCTCACAGCAACAAACGGCCAATCAGAGATGCACGGCAACCTCACAGCAACAAACGCCAATCAGAGATGCACAACAACCTCACAGCAACAAACGGCCAATCAGAGATGCACAACAACCTCACAGCAACAAACAGCCAATCAGAGATGCACAACAACCTCACAGCAACAAGCGGCCAATCAGAGATGCGGCAACCTCACAGCAACAAACGGCCAATCAGAGATGCACGGCAACCTCACAGCAACAAGCGGCCAATCAGAGATGCAACAACCTCACAGCAACAAGCCAATCAGAGATGCAACCTCACAGCAACAAACGGCCAATCAGAGATGCACAACAACCTCACAGCAACAAACGGCCAATCAGAGATGCACAACAACCTCACAGCAACAAACGGCCAATCAGAGATGCACAACAACCTCACAGCAACAAACGGCCAATCAGAGATGCACGGCAACCTCACAGCAACAAACGGCCAATCAGAGATGCACAACCTCACAGCAACAAACGGCCAATCAGAGATGCACGGCAACCTCACAGCAACAAACGGCCAATCAGAGATGCACGGCAACCTCACAGCAACAAGCGGCCAATCAGAGATGCGGCAACCTCACAGCAACAAAGCGGCCAATCAGAGATGCACAACAACCTCACAGCAACAACGGCCAATCAGAGATGCACAACAACCTCACAGCAACAAACGGCCAATCAGAGATGCACGGCAACCTCCAGCAACAAGCGGCCAATCAGAGATGCACGGCAACCTCACAGCAACAAACGGCCAATCAGAGATGCACGGCAACCTCACAGCAACAAAGCGGCCAATCAGAGATGCACAACAACCTCACAGCAACAAACGGCCAATCAGAGATGCACAACAACCTCACAGCAACAAACGGCCAATCAGAGATGCACAACAACCTCACAGCAACAAGCGGCCAATCAGAGATGCACAACAACCTCACAGCAACAAACAGCCAATCAGAGATGCACAACAACCTCACAGCAACAACGGCCAATCAGAGATGCACGGCAACCTCACAGCAACAAACAGCCAATCAGAGATGCACGGCAACCTCACAGCAACAAGCGGCCAATCAGAGATGCACGGCAACCTCACAGCAACAAACGGCCAATCAGAGATGCACAACAACCTCACAGCAACAAACGGCCAATCAGAGATGCACGGCAACCTCACAGCAACAAACGGCCAATCAGAGATGCACAACAACCTCACAGCAACAACGGCCAATCAGAGATGCACAACAACCTCACAGCAACAAACGGCCAATCAGAGATGCACAACCTCACAGCAACAAACGGCCAATCAGAGATGCACAACAACCTCACAGCAACAAAGCGGCCAATCAGAGATGCACGACAACCTCACAGCAACAAGCGGCCAATCAGAGATGCACAACAACCTCACAGCAACAAACGGCCAATCAGAGATGCACGGCAACCTCACAGCAACAAACGGCCAATCAGAGATGCACAACAACCTCACAGCAACAAACGGCCAATCAGAGATGCACAACAACCTCACAGCAACAACGGCCAATCAGAGATGCACAACAACCTCACAGCAACAAACGGCCAATCAGAGATGCACAACAACCTCACAGCAACAACGGCCAATCAGAGATGCACAACAACCTCACAGCAACAAACGGCCAATCAGAGATGCACAACAACCTCACAGCAACAAAGCGGCCAATCAGAGATGCACAACCTCACAGCAACAACGGCCAATCAGAGATGCACGCAACCTCACAGCAACAAACGGCCAATCAGAGATGCACAACAACCTCACAGCAACAAACGGCCAATCAGAGATGCACAACAACCTCACAGCAACAACGGCCAATCAGAGATGCACAACCTCACAGCAACAAACGGCCAATCAGAGATGCACAACAACCTCACAGCAACAAACGGCCAATCAGAGATGCACAACAACCTCACAGCAACAAACGGCCAATCAGAGATGCACAACAACCTCACAGCAACAAACAGCCAATCAGAGATGCACAACAACCTCACAGCAACAAACGGCCAATCAGAGATGCACAACAACCTCACAGCAACAAGCGGCCAATCAGAGATGCACAACAACCTCACAGCAACAACGGCCAATCAGAGATGCACAACCTCACAGCAACAAACGGCCAATCAGAGATGCACAACAACCTCACAGCAACAAACGGCCAATCAGAGATGCACAACAACCTCACAGCAACAAACAGCCAATCAGAGATGCACAACCTCACAGCAACAAACGGCCAATCAGAGATGCACAACAACCTCACAGCAACAAACGGCCAATCAGAGATGCACACGGCAACCTCACAGCAACAAGCGGCCAATCAGAGATGCACAACAACCTCACAGCAACAAAGCGGCCAATCAGAGATGCACAACCTCACAGCAACAAACGGCCAATCAGAGATGCACAACAACCTCACAGCAACAAACGGCCAATCAGAGATGCGGCAACCTCACAGCAACAAGCGGCCAATCAGAGATGCACACGGCAACCTCACAGCAACAAACGGCCAATCAGAGATGCGGCAACCTCACAGCAACAAACGGCCAATCAGAGATGCACAACAACCTCACAGCAACAAGCGGCCAATCAGAGATGCACAACAACCTCACAGCAACAAGCGGCCAATCAGAGATGCACAGCAACGCAACAAAGCGGCCAATCAGAGATGCACGGCAACCTCACAGCAACAAACGGCCAATCAGAGATGCACAACAACCTCACAGCAACAAACGGCCAATCAGAGATGCACGGCAACCTCCACAGCAACAAACGGCCAATCAGAGATGCACAACAACCTCACAGCAACAAACGGCCAATCAGAGATGCACGGCAACCTCACAGCAACAAACGGCCAATCAGAGATGCACAACAACCTCACAGCAACAAACGGCCAATCAGAGATGCACAACAACCTCACAGCAACAAACGCCAATCAGAGATGCACGGCAACCTCACAGCAACAAACGGCCAATCAGAGATGCACAACAACCTCACAGCAACAAACGGCCAATCAGAGATGCACAACAACCTCACAGCAACAAACGGCCAATCAGAGATGCACACAACCTCACAGCAACAAACGGCCAATCAGAGATGCACGGCAACCTCACAGCAACAAACGCCAATCAGAGATGCACGGCAACCTCACAGCAACAAACGCCAATCAGAGATGCACAACAACCTCACAGCAACAAACGGCCAATCAGAGATGCGGCAACCTCACAGCAACAAACGGCCAATCAGAGATGCACGGCAACCTCACAGCAACAACGGCCAATCAGAGATGCACAACCTCACAGCAACAAACGGCCAATCAGAGATGCACAACAACCTCACAGCAACAAACGGCCAATCAGAGATGCACGGCAACCTCACAGCAACAACGGCCAATCAGAGATGCACAACAACCTCACAGCAACAAACGGCCAATCAGAGATGCACAACAACCTCACAGCAACAAACGGCCAATCAGAGATGCACAACAACCTCACAGCAACAAACGGCCAATCAGAGATGCACAACAACCTCACAGCAACAAACGGCCAATCAGAGATGCACAACAACCTCACAGCAACAAACGGCCAATCAGAGATGCACAACAACCTCACAGCAACAAGCGGCCAATCAGAGATGCAGCAACCTCACAGCAACAAGCGGCCAATCAGAGATGCACAACAACCTCCACAGCAACAAGCGGCCAATCAGAGATGCACAACAACCTCCAGCAACAAGCGGCCAATCTGAGATGCACAACAACCTCCCGGCAGCAACAAGCGGCCAATCAGAGATGCACCGGTAGTGAGATGCTGTAACCTCCCACAGCAACAAGCGGCCAATCAGGATGTTTGCGGCAACCTCCACAGCAACAAGCGGCCAATCAGGATGCACAACAACCTCCACAGCAACAAGCGGCCAATCAGAGATGCACAACAACCTCCACGGCAACAAGCGGCCAATCAGAGATGCGCAGCAACCTCACGGCAACAAGCGGCCAATCAAGGATGCACAACAGCCTCCACAGCAACAAGCGGCCAATCAGGATGCGACAGCCTCCCCACAGCAACAAGCGGCCAATCAGAGATGCACAGCAACCTCCACGGCAACAAGCGGCCAATCAGGATACGGCAACCTCCACAGCAACAAGCGGCCAATCAGAGATGCTCACAGCAACAACCTCCCAGCGCAAGCAACAAGCGAGGCCAATGCACAGAGATGCTCAACAAGCGGCCAATCAGGAGCAGCAAAACCTCACAGCAACAAACACGTCATCAGAGATGCACAACAACCTTCTGCTCCATTTGCATCACTAAACAAACTCTGTGACTCAAGTCAAAGTCTTCACAGAATGCAACCTCACAACAAACGGCCAATGGCCGGGAAATGCAGGGAATGAGCGTCATAACCGTGTTTTCGCTCCAGTTTCCCTGAGCTGGAGCCAAGTCACTGGTCAGAATGCACATGAATGGCCCCACAGGCAACAAGCCCACAGGATTGGTTGAGTCAGATGTTGTTTGGGCGTCATTGGTCAGTCGGCGAATGGCCCCACCCCAAACGGATTTGAGTCAGATGTTGTTGGGCAGTTTAATCAAACGGAGGAATGTTTTAAAAGCGTCAGTGACTCTGAACTTTAGACTCACAGTTGAGCATCTGACCGTCACACAGAATCATATGAACACATAAATATAACAGTGAATATAGACTGATTAATGGTTTTATGGTGTGAAGAGGGTCCGCCCAGTGAAGAGCTTTTACACTGAAGGTCAAACGCGCTCAGAGGAGTGTGTGTGTGTGTGTCTGCGTGATGTTGGTCCTCTCTGTGTGTGGGTGTGTTTGTGTTTCATACGCCGCTGTGACACACACATGGAGACCGGATCAGAACAGATGGAAATGGCTCGTCTAATTAAAGAGCACAGCAGAGAGCGTGTGTGTGTGTTTATACACAAGTGCTTCTCATTGATCCCTCAGACTTCAGGGCATGTGGTTTTATCCACCTCTGAACCAGTCTGAGCTGGTTTCTGGTCTTTGCTTGTTTAAGATGGTATCCTAGTCCGTGCCCGAAATGTATTGTGATTATAAACACCCAGACATCATCATAGTGTCGGCCCAGATCCGGCTGTCATGCGGTACGCGTCGAGTCCACATGTTCCTCTGTGGCGTAAACTGAGTTATAGTGCGGGCTGTGTGTGTGTGTGTGTGTGTCTCCCGTTAGGTGGCGTATCCCGGCGAGGACGAGGGCTGGCAGGTGTACGGCTCCGTGCAGGGCAGGTGTGTCTGCTCCATCATGAGTCCCGCTCACGGCGTCTGCGGCGGAGACCCTCGACACGGCCGTCTGCAGCAGCTCTCCGATCACGTGAGGATACGCAGGGTTCAGAGCGGCACACACGCTGACACACGGCACCTCGTCATCTGTGTGTGTGTGTGTGTGTGTGTGTGTGCAGGTGCTGAACGTCTCTCAGCACATGGAGCTTCTGGACCAGCGGACGGCTCAAGATCTTCAGCAGCTGCGAGACTCAGAGACGCTGCTGGATGCGCTGGAGACCCGATTAAATGATGATCCACACAGCCTGAGCGACGAGAGCCTGCAGGTCACACACACTCGACCTCTGACCCCTCACACTGACACATTTAACCCTCTCCTTCTCACTCAAAAGTGACTTGAAATGTAATTTTTCTTTTTCTTGGGTAAAACCAATGTAATACAGGTCCTTCTCAAAAAAATAGCATATTGTGACAAAAGTTCATTATTTTCCGCCAATGTAATGAAAAATTAAACGTTCATATATTTTAGATTCATTGCACACCGACTGAAATATTTCAGGTCTTTTATTGTTTTAATACTGATGATTTTGATCTAAAAAAATTTGCATATCATGAGACGCACAGGTTCTCTAAGCAGGCTATTAACAGCTAATCATCTGAATCAACTAGTACAACTCTAAGCACACCCCAAAAGATTCTTGAGGCTTTTAAAAACTCCCAGCCTGGTTCATTACTCAAAACGCAATCATCATGGGTAAGACACTCACACATTTGGGGTTTTCATGAGCACTGTAATGCCAAAATCATCAGTATTAAAACAATACCGGCGGAAAGACCTGAAATATTTCAGTTGGTGTGCAATGAATCTAAAATATATGAAAGTTTTTTGAGAAGGACCTGTATATTTTTGTTTCAATAATATTTTTATTATTATTATCACGGGGATTTATGATACTATGCAATATTTTATTAGCTATATTTTCCCCATTGAAAATAATACATTTTTGTTCTAATATATTTTTATGGATTTTCAGTTAAAGCAGTATCCCATGCTAAAACAGAGACAAGGCATTTTGAAGGTGAGAGATTAGTGCCATCTGGTGCAGGAGTGCAGGGAGACCAACTTCTGTAATTGCTAATTAGTGCTGAGCCACTAGTGCTGTAAAGCTCCATATAAAGGGGATCATACATTCTCTAGTGGTTTTAAATGCCTGTGTGTGTGTGTGTGTGTGTGTGTGTGTGTGTGTGTGTGTGTGTGTGTGGTGTGTTTGTGTGTGTATCTACGGACTGAAATGTGTGTGTGGCATGGCGTTTTTGGCAGAGGTATTACAAAAAAGAGGTGAAATGCATGAGAGACGTTCCCCCATGTCTCCACTTTTCAAATAGTGGCATAAATCACAGAAGGATGTGAGAGTTTTATCACAGTGCTTCACATTGATCTCCTGCTGTGCATTGTGTGTAGTGTGTGTGTGTGTGTGTGTGTGTGTGTGTGTGTGTGTGTGTGTGTGTGTGTGTGTGTGTGTGTGTGTGTGTGTGTGTGTGTGTGTGTGTGTGTGTGTGTGTGATGTAGTATTAGGGAGCAAACCGGTATAAAATGCATTACGCCTATGAATGTGCCAGATTTCACAATAAAACAAACATGTGTGTGTGTGTGTGTGTGTGAGAGTGTTGTGTGTGTGTGTGATTGTGTGTGATTGTTTGTGTGTGAAAGTATCCCCGTGTGACAGAGTGTTGTGTGAGGGTGTGTGTGTGTGACAGAGTGTATCTGTGATTGTGTGTGTGTGGGAGAAATGATTGTGTGTGATTGATTGTGTTGTGTGTGTGTGTATGTGTGTGACAGAGTACCCGGCACCTCTTCATCTGTGATTGTGTGTGTGTGTGTGTGTGTGGGAGCAGTGATTTGTGTGTGATTGTGTGTGGGACGGTGATTGTGTGTGATTGTGTGTGGATGTGGGAGTTAAATGAAGTGATTGTGTGTGTGAAGAGAAAGTCACACACCGATTGTGACGGCACATTATTCAATGTGGGAGGGAAAGTGATTGTGTGTGATTGTGTGTGTGTGTGAGAGAGAGTAAATTGTGTGTGATTGTGTGTGTGTGTGAGAGTTCATTTAAGTGATTGTGGTGAAAAAATAAGCGTTCATATGTGGAAATGATTATGTGTAATACTGATGATTTTGATCTAAAAAAATTTGCATATCATGAGACGGTTCTCTAAACGAGCTATTAACCTAATCATCTGAATCAACTAATTAACTCTAAACACCTGCAAAAGATTCCTGAGGCTTTTAAAAACTCCCAGCCTGGTTCATTACTCAAAACCGCAATCATGGGTAAGACACTCACACATTTGGGGTTTTCATGAGCTGTATGCCAAAATCATCAGTATTAAAACAATAAAAGACCTGAAATATTTCAGTTGGTGTGCAATGAATCTAAAATATATGAAACTTTTTGAGAAGGACCTGTATATTTTTGTTCAATAATATTTTTTTATTATTATTTAAAAGTTTGCGGGGATTTTATGATACTATGCAATATTTTATTAGCTATATTTTCCCCATTGAAAATAATACATTTTTGTTCCTAATATATTTTTTATGGATTTTTCAGTTAAAGCAGTAACCCATGCTAAAACAGAGACGAGGCATTTTGAAGGTAGATTAGTGCCATCTGGTGGGAGTGCAGGGAGACCGGCTTCTGTAGTGCCCTAGTGTGACCACTAGTGCTGTAAAGCTCCATATAAAGGGGATCATACATTCTCTAGTGGTTTTAAATACTGTGTGTGTGTGTGTGTGTGTGTGTGTGTGTGTGTGTGTGTGGGGGCATGTTTTTGTGAAATATCAGGACACAAATGTGTATAATGACATGGGTATGACACAGGTATTACAAAAAGAGGGTGAAATATGAGGACGTTCCCCATGTCCTCACTTTTCAAAATGCTTATAAATCACACAGGATGAGGTTTTATCACAGAAAGTAAACTGCACAGTCTCCTGTGATGGGTAGTGTGTGTGTGTGTGTGTGTGTGTGTGTGTGTGTGTGTGTGTGTGTGTGTGTGTGTGTGTGTGTGTGTGTGTGTGTGTGTGTGTGTGTGTGTGTGTGTGTGTGTGATGGGTAGGTTTAGGGAGCAAACGGTATAAAATGCATTACGCCTATGGAATGTCCCCACATTTCACAAAAACAAACATGTGTGTGTGTGTGTGTGTGTGAGTGTTTGTGTGTGTGTGTGGGAGAGTGATTGTGTGTGATTGTTTGTGTGTGAGTATGTGTGTGACAGAGTGAGTGATTGTGTGTGTGTGGGAGAGTGATTGTGTGTTGTGTGTGGGAGTGATTGTGTGTGATTGATTGTTTGTGTGTGAGTATGTGTGTGACAGAGTGAGTGATTGTGTGTGTGTGAGTGTGTGTGTGGGAGAGTGATTGTGTGTGATTGTGTGTGGGAGAGTGATTGTGTGTGATTGTGTGTGTGGGTGGGAGAGTGATTGTGTGTGTGTGTGAGAGAGTGATTGTGTGTGATTGTGTGTGGGAGAGTGATTGTGTGTGATTGTGTGTGTGTGTGTGAGAGAGAGAGTGATTGTGTGTGATTGTGTGTGTGTGTGAGAGAGTGATTGTGTGTGATTGTGTGTGGGAGAGTGATTGTGTGTGATTGTGTGTGTGTGAGAGAGTGATTGTGTGTGATTGTGTGTGTGTGAGAGAGTGATTGTGTGTGTGGAGAGTGATTGTGTGTGATTGTGTGTGGGAGAGGGATTGTGTGTGATTGTGTGTGTGTGTGAGAGAGTGATTGTGTGTGATTGTGTGTGTGTGAGAGAGAGTGATTGTGTGTGATTGATTGTGTGTGCCCTCTTGATATTTTAGAGTGTCATCCCTTCTTTGCTGTGCACTTTTTTTCTCTGTTTGTACCACCAAAAGATCCTCTGAGTTGTATTTTTGCGTGTTTCTCATTCTTTTCGTGTGTCGGTCATTGAAGGAGCCGAGTGTGACTATTTACCCCCGACCCATTATCATCTCTATTATCAACTTACGGTGTGTGAGTCTCCTCACCTCCCATTGTCACTCACTCGTTCCTGTTTTGTGTCTTCAATCTGGCAAACCACGTGAGTCTGAGGAGGAGGGGGCGGGGCAAAATATATTTTTAATTTGGACTGCAGTACCCATGTCATTCTTACATACTGCACCTTTAAAAATTGTTCTGGTCAACACGATTTGAACTACTCTATCATTTAGACATACAGAACTCAAGAGTCAGTGTGTGATTCTCAACAACAGTGACCATCAAAAGCATGATGCAGTGCATTCTGGGTGCACCAATCAAAACTCACCCATGGCTCCCAGCATGCATTGCGGCATGAATAAATGATGAGCTTGACTTAGTAATTTATTATATTTTTGCTGTTTTATGTGATTTTTAGTTGCTTGTTTTGTGATGTCCAGTGTTCCTTCAGTGGTTCAGCTTGTTAACAGCAGGTGTTCATCACTAATTCTCAGTTAATCACTTGATTATCTCATTAACGTCCTCTCTTGGCTGAGATGTTCCTGTGGTCACGCCTCCTCAGGAGCTGCGCGGGAGCGTGTCTCAGTGTCGCCCCCTGCTGGCGCTGCTGGCTCGGCTGCGGGCGGATGCGGGACAGCTGGAGGCTCTGAAGGAGCAGCTGGAGAGACTGAAGGAGTCAGTGTCCGTCCTGCAGGAACACTTCACTCTCCGACACTATCAGCGTCTGCAGCAGCGCGCCTCAGTCCTGCAGCAGCACCTGCACTCCTGCTCCGGCCGGCTGGGTAACACCTGAACACCTGCAGTCTCAGCTCATTCATGAGCCTGCTCGGCTGTTACAGTGTGTGTGTGTGTGTGTGTGTGTGTGTGTGTGTGTTGTCAGGTTGTGGCCGGCTGACGGGTATCAGCGCTCCGCTCACCGTCAGATCTTCAGGATCACGCTTCGGATCATGGATGATGGACACTGTGATTGACAGTTCAGACAATCGTGTATGTGAAAGATCTGATCACACACACACACAAACACACACGTCTGTAGTCTAACCAGACTTCTAAGGTTTTATTGTATTTAATGACTTTTACAGGTCTAGAAATCACACGTTAATGTGTGTGTGTGTGTGTGTGTGTGTGTGTGTGTGTGTGTGTGTGTGTGTGTGTGTGTGTGTAGGTGTGGGTGATGGATGGGTATTTGAAGGGCAGGCGTCTGGTGGAGTATCAGTCGCTCGATGACTTCGCTAACGGACAGAACTTCATCATCCATCATCTTCCTCACCCATGGGCAGGTATGAATCTATCCATCAATCCATCCACCCATCTATCTCTCCATCCATCCATCTATCCATCCACCCACCCATCTATCTCTCCATCCATCCATCTATCCATCCACCCACCCATCTATCTCTCCATCCATCCATCTATCCATCCACCCATCTATCTCTCCACCCATCTATCCCTCCACCCATCCATCCATCCACCCATCTATCTCTCCATCCATCTATCTCTCCATCCATCTCTCCATCCATCCACCCATCTATCTCTCCATCCATCTATCTATCTATCTATCTAACCATCCACCCATCTATCTCTCCATCCATCCATCTCTCCATCCACCCACCCAATTATCTCTCCATCCATTCATCTCTCCATCCATCCACCCATCTATCTCTCCATCCATCTCTCTCCACCCATCCATCCATCCACCCATCTATCTCTCCATCCATCCATCCATCTCTCCATCCATCCACCCATCTATCTCTCCACCCATCCGTCCATCCATCCATCCATCCATCCATCCATCCATCCATGTCTCCATCCATCTATCTCTCCACCCATCCATCCATCCACCCATCTATCTCTCCATCCATCCATCTCTCCATCCATCCACCCATCTATCTCTCCACTCATCCATCCATCTCTCCATCCATCCACCCATCTATCTCTCCATCCATCTATCTCTCCACCCATCCATCCATCTATCTATCTCTCCATCTATCTATCTCTCCACCCATCCATCCATCCATCATCCATCTCTCCATCCATCCACCCATCCATCCATCATCCATCTCTCCATCCACCCATCTATCTCTCCATCCATCCATCCATCTTTCCACCCATCCACCCACCATCCATATATCTCTCCATCCATCCACCCATCTATCTCTCCATCCATCTCTCCATCCACCCATCTATCTCTCCATCCATTCATCCATCCATCCATCTCTCCACCCATCCATTCATCTCTCCATCCATCCATCCATCCATCCATCTATCTTTCCACCCATCTATCTCTCTATCCATTCCATCCATCTATCTCTCCATCCATCCATCCATCCATCTCTCCATCCATCCATCTATCTCTCCATCCATCCACCCATCTATGTCTCCATCCATCTCTCCATCCACCCACCCATCTATGTCTCTATCCATCATCAATCTCTCCATCCATCCATTCATCTCTCCATCTATCTCTCCATCCATCCATCTCTCCACCCACCATCAATCTATCTCTCCATCCATCCATCTCTCCACCCATCCACCCACCATCCATCCATCTCTCCATCCATCCATCCATCCATCTCTCCACCCATCCACCCACCATCCATCTATCTCTCCATCCATCCATCCATCCATCCATCTATCTTTCCACCCATCTATCTCTCCATCCATTCCATCCATCTATCTCTCCATCCATCCACCCATCTATGTCTCCATCCATCTCTCCACCCACCCATCTATGTCTCTATCCATCATCCATCTCTCCATCCATCCACCCATCCATCCATCATCCATTTCTCCATCCACCCATCTATCTCTCCATCCATCCATCCATCTCTCCATCCATCCATCCATCCATCCATCTATCTCTCCATCCATCCATCCATCCATCCATCTCTCCATCCATCTGTCTGTGTAATTCTGTCTGTGTTGTGTCCTGTGAGATGTAAACAGTGCTGTGTGTGTGTGTGTGTGTGTGTGTGTGTCTCAGGTACGGGTCAGGTGGTGTATAACGGCTCGCTGTACTATAACAAACACCACAGTAACGTGCTGGTCCGCTACGATCTGGCGTCCGGTGGTGTGCAGCAGCAGCAGCCGCTCCACCAGGCCGGATTCAACAACACCTTCCCGTACTCGTGGGGCGGCTCCTCCGACATCGACCTCATGGCAGACGAGCTGGGCCTGTGGGCGGTGTACAGCTCCATCCCCCACGGCGGGAACATGGTGCTCAGCCGCCTCCACCCCGACAGCCTGGAGGTGCAGCGCTCCTGGGACACGGGCTTCCCCAAGCGCAGCGCCGGCGAGTCCTTCCTCGTCTGCGGCTCGCTCTACGTCACCAACTCACACCTGGCCGGAGCTAAAGTGCACTTCACCTTCCACACGGCCACAGCGGCATACGAGTACACGGACATCTCCTTCCACAACCAGTACTCACACATCTCCATGCTGGACTACAACCCACGCATGCGAGCGCTGTACACCTGGAACAACGGCCACCAGGTGCTGTACGAGCTCACGCTGCTGCACGTCATCCGGACCGGACCCTGAGCGAGGTTCCTCTGGGACTTCCCTGTGCTCACGTCTGGAAAAACACAACAAATAAAAAACTACCTGTATCAGCTGTTCTCAGTTCTTGCATTTATATACAAACTCTGTGAATTATTATGATCATTTACATATTTATTAAATTAAACACACAACTTGTAGAGCAGAACAAATAAAAAATTATATATATATATCCTACCAGATGAAATATTTTAGAACTATGCATCTAGAAAAATATATATTCATAAAATGTATTTTAAAAACCCCGTAGAGTTTATTTATTTACAAAACTTTTCCAGGACTAGAACTTTTAAATCCTTCAAAGGAAAAAGAGGTTCATAATTAAAATGAACCTTGTAGTTGTTTATTTTGTCTTCATTTTGAATCATTTAAAGTCATCTTGAGACACTTTTAGGAGTAACTGGTTTAGAAAAGCTGAGCATGCGCGGTGCTCTGTGACGTCACCGCGGAGCATCATGGTAGTTGTAGTCGCTCGGGTTTTACGTTTCATGTTCATGATTTACTGGATGATGATTAAGGACTCAGAGTTTCTACCATAGACTGTATAAAAAGGTTTCTACCAGATTAAATATTTTAGAACTTAGCATAACTAGAAAAATATGTTCATAAAATGTATAAAAATGCCCATAGAGATTTAATTCATTTACATAACTTTTCCAGGTCTAGAACTTGTATAATTATTCAAAGGAAAACAAAGTTTTTTTTTTATTTAAACGCTTAATTTTGATTAATTTAAAGTCACCCTAGATGTTTGCTGAGGAAAACATCGCGCTGAGCATGCGCCGTCCTCTGTGTGACGTCAGCGCGGTGCATCACGGGAGTTGTAGTCGTTGGGTTCTTCCTGTTCTTTGACTGCGAGAGTGAGTTGGGTTTCAGTGTTTTGAATCTAGAATAACTTCATAACCAACAGCCTGTAAGTACTGAATTCCGCCTCACGTGATCATCAAAGCCGCTTATAACCTGGTTAATGTTTGAATGCTGGTGTTAATGCTGATTATATCGTGAGTTTGAAACTAATGAAACAATAAGAGGCTCTGCGCTGCGTCGATCTGGTAAAACAGCGTTAAAGTCAGATTAACTACACTTTCTTTCGTTCTGATCATGGAGAGCTTCTGTTGATGATAATCTTATATTTACTCGTGTACTGTAAGTGTGATGACTTCATGTAGTCCTGTGTTCACGTCATACCATAATTATCATCATTTCGAGATGACAACACGTGACGCTCTACTCGGAACTCGGACTCGGAATTATGCGTTTCAATGGCAAACAAATCTGCAGAGGTCAGGTGGTACAAGTTGGAGTTCTCAGAAAATGCCATTTTTACAAGTTAACTATGAGTTCTGAGAGGAAATGATGAATCCGTTTTTGCAAGTTGGAAGCTCGTAATTACGACATGAAAGCGTGTGATTAATAAAGCCTCTGTCTGCCTGTAGATGTCTGTGTTCGAGTCCTCTAGCGCCTCCAGCAGGCCCGTCACTGCAGTGGCCTGGGCCTCCAACACCTCCACCTGCCCCAGTCATTTCACCCTGGTAACCATGACAACCACCCTGAGGTCACATGGTCAGATCGTACGATGATGTCATTAACCATGTGCACGTGTGTTTAGATCGGTCTGACTGAAGATGGAGCGTCCGCTAACTTCATCCGAGGGTTTGCGCTGAAGTCCGGATTCTTCCTGTGTTACAGTAAGGTGAGGTGCGTTAAAGGGTTAATGCTCTCGCTCCCTCTCTCCGACAGGATCACACTCATTCTCATCTCTCTCTCTCCCTGTAGGATCTGTCCGGTGGGATGGTTGTGGCGGATGTGCAGTTGATTTCGGATAAAGAGACGATTCCTCACGGATACTGCTACATCCCAGAATACCTGGAGCCCAGTAAGACGGTTCCTTCGACAGATCTGTGTCTCTGCCTCTTCTGATGTGAAGTGTAAATGTGTGTGTGTGTGTGCAGAGGCGTCTGTCGGGAAGAAGAAGCGCATCTGTGTGCGGATCGTTCCAGTGGGAAGCGTTACCATGGCTGTTCTAGATCTCAAACTGACGGCCAAAAACAAGTCCATGGTGCAACAGTACACCTGCCTCGGGTGAGGGACGCCACACGCTGATTCTTTAAAGGGACCTATTCAATTCACACTTACATGGTGTTCCAACATAAATGGCCCGCTCTATTAGCATAGACCCGCCCACAACTGCTGACAGACTCTGCCCTATTAGCATAGACCCCACCCACGACTGCTGACAGACTACGCCCTATTAGCATAGACCCCGCCCTATTAACATAGACCCCGCCCACAACTGCTGACAGACTCCACCCTATTAGCATTGACCCGCCTACGACTGCTGACAGACTTTGCCCTATTAGCATAGATCCGCCCACGACTGCTGACAGACTCAGCCCTATTAGCATAGACCCACCCACAACTACTGACAGACTCCTCCCTATTAGCATAGACCCTACCCACGACTGCTGACAAACTCCACCCTATTAGCATAGACTACTTCGACTGCTGACAAACTCCACCCTATTAGCATAGACCCACTCACGACTGCTGACAAACTCCACCCTATTAGCATAATCTCGCCCACGACTGCTGACAGACTCTGCCCTATTAGCATAATCTCGCCCACGACTGCTGACAAACTCCACCTATTAGCATAGACTCGCCCGACTGCTGACAAACTCCACCCTATTAGCATAGACTCGCCCACGACTGCTGACAGACTCCACCCTATTAGCAGAGACTCGCCCACGACTGCTGACAAACTCCACCCTATTAGCATAGACTACGACTGCTGACAGACTCCACCCTATTAGCAGAGACCCACTCACGACTGCTGACAAACTCCACCCTATTAGCATAGACTCGCCCACGACTGCTGACAAACTCCACCCTATTAGCATAGACCCACTCACGACTGCTGACAAACTCCACCCTATTAGCATAATCTACGACTGCTGACAGACTCTGCCCTATTAGCATAATCTCGCCCACGACTGCTGACAAACTCCACCCTATTAGCATAGACTCGCTACGACTGCTGACAAACTCCACCCTATTAGCATAGACTACGCCACAACTGCTGACAAACTCCACCTATTAGCATAGACTACGACTGCTGACAAACTCCACCCTATTAGCATAGACTACTTACGACTGCTGACAAACTCCACCCTATTAGCATAGACTCGCCCACGACTGCTGACAAACTCCACCCTATTAGCATAATCTCGCCCACGACTGCTGACAAACTCCACCCTATTAGCATAAACTCGCCCACGACTGCTGACAAACTCCACCCTATTAGCATAATCTCGCCCACGACTGCTGACAAACTCCACCCTATTAGCATAATCTACGACTGCTGACAAACTCCACCCTATTAGCATAATCTACGCCCACGACTGCTGACAAACTCCACCCTATTAGCATAATCTCGCCCACGACTGCTGACAAACTCCACCCTATTAGCATAATCTCGCCCACGACTGCTGACAAACTCCACCCTATTAGCATAATCTCGCCCACGACTGCTGACAAACTCCACCCTATTAGCATAATCTCGCCACGACTGCTGACAAACTCCACCCTATTAGCATAATCTCGCCCACGACTGCTGACAAACTCCACCCTATTAGCATAGACCCCGCCCACATGAAAACAGCATGTCAATCATGATATAATAACTGATCTGTGGGGTATTTGAGCTGAACCTCACACACACCTGAGACTGATATTAGACCATATCCCCATTACACAAACGCTCTGGTCCTGGAGTGAGATGCTCTCTTCAGCAGTTCTCCAGTCAGTGCTGCTGTTCTAAGTGTGTGTGTGTGTGTGTGTGTGTGTGTGTGTGTGTGTCGCAGGGACATGAATGGCTTTGTGGTCTGGTGTCTAAAGGGCCCGTTCTCCAGCCCAGCGCCTCAGGCCAAGCCTCGCAGTGTCAGTCTGGACCTGCGCAGCCTCTCTCTGGACGGAGCCGGACCCCCGCAGCCGCTCAAACCCAGGTACCCCTCACTGGACATCAGCATTATGGGATCCGATCCGAGAGAACTCCGACCATCAGACTCCAGTGTGTGGATCGTTTGCCTGGTAAATCAGGCCCATGCAAATCAGCTGTGTATCGAGAGCAGCGTATCCAGGCCAAATGTTCCCGCTCTCCGTCACTGGATCAGCAGCTTAACACACAGCATCTTCAGTGTTTCATCTCAGAGCTCACAAAACCTGTTACACTGTTCAGGCTGGTTGCTAGGGTGTTGCTATGTGGGTTTTAGAGTGTTTGGGGTTGTGGTTAGGGAGTGTTACTCTAAGGTTTCTACGGTGGGTTTAGGGTGATTTATATGGTCTTGCTGTGTAGTTTATAGAGTATTCAGGGTGGTTGCTAAGGTGTTGCTATGTGGGTTTAAGGGTGTTGCTGTGTAGTTTCTAGGGTGTTTAGGCTGGATGCTATGTGGGTTGAAGAATGATTGATATGGTCTTGCTGTGGAGTTTATAGAATATTCAGGATGGTTGCTAGTGTGTTGCTATGTGGGTTTTAGAATGATTGATATGGTGTTGATATGGGGTTTCTAGGGTGTTCAGGCTGGTTGCTAGAGTGTTGCTGTGTGGTTTTTCGTGTGATTGATATGGTCTTGTTGTGTAGTTTCTGGAGTATTCAGGATAGTTGCTAGAGTGTTGCTTTGTTGGTTTTCGTGTGATTGACAGGGTATTGCTGTGTAGTTTCTAGAGTTTTCAGGGTGGTTGCTAGGGTGTTGCTATGTGGGTTTTAGAATGATTGATATGGTCTTGCTTTATAGTTTCTAGAGTATTTAGAGTATTATCCCGGATACAGGCGGCCGAAATGAGCTTTCTCCGTAGGGTGGCTGGGCGCTCCCTTAGAGATAGGGTGAGAAGCTCGGCCACTCGGGAGGAGCTCAGAGTAGAGCCGTTGCTCCTCCACATCGAGAGGAGCCAGCTGAGGTGGCTAGGGCATCTATTTCGGATGCCTCCTGGACGCCTTCCCAGGGAGGTGTTCCAGGCACGTCCCACCGGGAGGAGGCCCCGGGGAAGACCTAGGACACGCTGGAGGGATTATGTCTCCGGCTGGTCTGGGAGCGCCTCGGGGTTCCCCGGAAGAGCTGGAGGAAGTGGCTAGGGAGAGGGAAGTCTGGGCGTCTCTGCTTAGACTGTTAACCCCGCGACCCGGCCCCGGATAAGCGGAAGATAATGGATGGATGGATGGAGTATTTAGAGTAGTTGCTAGGGTGTTGCTATGTGGGATTTAGAATGATTGATATGGTCTTGCTGTGTAGTTTCTAGAGTATTTAGAGTAGTTGCTAGGGTGTTGCTATGTGGGATTTTAGGGTGATTGATAGGGTGTTGATATATGTGGTTTCTAGGGTGTTGGCATGTGGGATTTAAGGTGATTGACAAGCTGTTGCTGTGTAGTTTATAGAGTATTCAGGGTGGTTGCTAGGGTATTGCCATGTGGATTTTAGGGTGATTGATAGGGTGTTGATATATGTGGTTTCTAGGGTGTTCAGGCTGGTTGCTAGGGTGTTGGCATGTCGGTTTTAAGGTGATTGGCAAGCTATTGCTGTGTAGTTTCTAGAGTATTCAGGTTGGTTGCTAGGGTGTTGCCATGTGGGATTTTAGGGTGATTGATAGGGTGTTGATATATGTGGTTTCTAGGGTGTTGGCATGTGGGTTTTAAGGTGATTGACAAGCTGTTGCTGTGTAGTTTATAGAGTATTCAGGGTGGTTGCTAGGGTATTGCTATGTGGATTTTAGGGTGATTGATAGGGTGTTGATATATGTGGTTTCTAGGGTGTTCAGGCTGGTTGCTAGGGTGTTGGCATGTGGGTTTTAAGGTGATTGGCAAGCTATTGCTGTGTAGTTTCTAGAGTATTCAGGTTGGTTGCTAGGGTGTTGCCATGTGGGATTTTAGGGTGATTGATAGGGTGTTGATATATGTGGTTTCTAGGGTGTTGGCATGTGGGTTTTAAGGTGATTGGCAAGCTGTTGCTGTGTAGTTTATAGAGTATTCAGGGTGGTTGCTAGGGTATTGCTATGTGGATTTTAGGGTGATTGATAGGGTGTTGATATGTGGTTTCTAGGGTGTTCAGGCTGGTTGCTTGGGTGTTGGCATGTGGGTTTTAAGGTGATTGGCAAGCTATTGCTGTGTAGTTTCTAGAGTATTCAGGTTGGTTGCTAGGGTGTTGCCATGTGGATTTTAGGGTGATTGATAGGGTGTTGATATATGTGGTTGCTATGGTGTTGGCATGTGGGTTTTAAGGTGATTGACAAGCTGCTGCTGTGTAGTTTATAGAGTATTCAGGGTGGTTGCTAGGGTATTGCTATGTGGATTTTAGGGTGATTGATAGGGTGTTGATATATGTGGTTTCTAGGGTGTTCAGGCTGGTTGCTAGGGTGTTGGCATGTGGGTTTTAAGGTGATTGGCAAGCTAGTGCTGTGTAGTTTCTAGAGTATTCAGGTTGGTTGCTAGGGTGTTGCCATGTGGGATTTTAGGGTGATTGATAGGGTGTTGATATATGTGGTTTCTAGGGTGTTGGCATGTGGGTTTTAAGGTGATTGGCAAGCTATTGCTGTGTAGTTTCTAGAGTATTCAGGTTGGTTGCTAGAGTGTTTCCATGTGGATTTTAGGGTGATTGATAGGGTGTTGATATATGTGGTTTCTAGGGTGTTGGCATGTGGGTTTTAAGGTGATTGGCAAGCTATTGCTGTGTAGTTTCTAGAGTATTCAGGTTGGTTGCTAGGGTGTTGCCATGTGGATTTTAGGGTGATTGATAGGGTGTTGATATATGTGGTTGCTAGGGTGTTGCCATGTGGATTTTAGGGTGATTGATAGGGTGTTGATATATGTGGTTTCTAGGGTGTTGGCATGTGGGTTTTAAGGTGATTGACAAGCTGTTGCTGTGTAGTTCCTTGGATGGTTTTCTACCTCTGAATGTCTATCTCTCCATAGCAACCTTCCCGATGTCCCACCGAAAGTCAGCCGTCGGCGCAGTAAGCTTGACATGAGCAAACCGACAGAAGGGGTGTATGACAGCAGTAACCATAGCAACATCTATGGCATCACAGGTACAGCAATCAGTCGGTTTCCTGTATGCCTATATTTACCATTTTATTTATACAAGTCACTTATAATGTTAGTCAGCATTTGTAAATAATTAAGTAAATAGTGTAATTCCTACTATTAATCACATGTGATAAGGATAAAAACATGCCAGTCTCTCTCGTTTCTGTTTTTCTCAGCGATGGATGGTGTTCCTTTCACTCTGCACCCCAAGTTTGATTCAAACTCAAAGGTCAGAGGTCACTCATTAATTAACATGCATTCATCTGGTCATTCTGGCATTCTAGTAAACCCTGACAGAGCGCGATATACGAGTGTAAATGATTTAACATCTCGGACCACAGCATGCTTTCATTAGCCAATCACAGTCGAGTGTTCGGTGTTAGTGGCCAATCGCAGCCTTGCTGAACTGTGATGTGTGTCTGCCAGGTGTCTGTGATCACACTGAGTGACATCCGGATCAAATCCGTGCTGGACATCGAGAATGAGGTGCGATCCTTATCTATTTCATCATCTGATTGTAAGACTGCAAGGACTTTTATTGTGAAAAGTGTGTGATCAGATGGTTTCTCTACAGTATAGCTACACGTTTGCAGTGGAAGAGCAGGCGGCGAAGAGAATCCGTCCATCTGTGTCCGGCTCCTGAGCTTCCCTCGGATCACAGTCGTGTTCCTCATATCTTTCCGGTGTTATGATCGTGGGTTCTGTTCTCTCTCTCTGTTTGCTGAACATGAAGGATTTTCTGCATTATGCACGTGCGTGTCCGTATGTTACGGTTTCAAGTGTTTCCACGAAACACCAGCCGGCCAATCAAACGGCATCTCGACAGATATTTTATAAGGCCAAAATCAATGTTTTGTGATTTTGAGCTGTAGTTGAGTATTTAAACTGTGTGTCTACACTACGTTATTTATCTTATATGTGTACGTTTAAGAAACGTGGGGACCAAAAATGCTCTTTTGTCTGTTTTAAATACTCTTATATATCAGATGGTGCTCTGGGAGAGAGTTGTACTAGCTTTGCTGAAATTCTGTCGTTTTGTGTTAATAAAAAAGATTTTTTTTAAAACAGATTTATGACTAAATATCGTTATTCACACAAAGGAAATTCTGTAATGTGTAAAAATGAAAGTTATTCCATCTCAATGAAGATGAAGCAAGACATCACGTGACCCCAGTGATCCATTAAAAACACATCATGTTGCTTTATACAACACAACGAAACAACTGTGGGAAAACTCAACAGTTTCATCCCAGACAATGGAATACACACTCTTGTTTTGAAATAATGAAATAGTGCAGTCGCTGATTGGGTCGTTCACGCGTCAATCATTTAGCCACACCCCTCGGTGGGCGGAGTCTGTGGCCTGATACTGACTGGCACAGGCTCAGTGCTTCACATTCAGCGCACCTACACTGAACACTGCAGCAGGATGGACCGAGGATATTCTTCAGGTGAGTGTTTCACTCGTTATCTGGTGTATATTAGCGTCTCTGTGTGTTTAATGTCGTCGTCTGTACGCTGGAATCGTGTATTAATCTGTGTTTGAGTCGCGGTTCGACGGTTCGCTGGGCGCGTGAAATGGCGCAGGTCAAAATAAGTCACGCTTTTTAATCATTAAAACAGACCCTGCTAACGAAACCGGTTCTTTAGTGTAAGTATTAACATGTTAAAGTGGAATTTCATCGAGTGTTTTTGAGATCAACTCGAATCCTATTGTTATTTTCTTGCGGAAGCGAAAAACTCAAAGCATTAAGGCAGCAGCAGCACATCGGGTTATTTTTATATCTTTATTATTAATTGTTTGTGCTGTGTTTTACACAAGCGCGTTTGCTCGAGGCAAATCTACCGTTTGGCGTCTAAAATGGCGAATCGAAAGAGAACAATCGCCATATTTTCTCGACACATTTGCATTAAATAGCCACCGAGCGTTGAAATGGGGGCGTTTTTGTTGTCGTAAAATGGCTGCCGTGTCCATTCTGCGTCTCTATTGTTCGATTAATCTTAGATGCGATGGTTGGTTTGGATATCAGTGTTGATCTACAGGTATTTGAGTGGATTAACGTCTTAAAACACTCAATGTTATGTACTTTTGTGGCGTTTAATTAACGTAAAGCTCAAATCTATGTGCTTTCCGTTAAAACATACCAATTATATTTGATATCGTCATGTCTGTAGAGTCGTATACATTTTTGACCAATCAAATGTTCTTTTGTGCGAGAATGCCCCGCCCCCATCGGACACGATTGGCCACTGATAAGCGTTCCTGTTTGTGACGCGATTAACCCTGTAAAGACTGGTTTGAAATTAATAGTCATGGGAAAAGTTATTCTTTTTAATAGTAAAACCGATTATTTAAGCTTTAGTTAAGCTGCATTGTATCATTTGATCCATATGGATCATATAGTAAGAATATGGAGGGAAAAACAGCTCAATTTTTATTCCGCAAAAATATGAAATTCTGATGCTTGTAATGTAAATCAATGAGCTCTTTATAACAGTATAGCAGATATGGACATACAATGCATATTAATATCAATATCTGCCAGTAATATGTCTTCGTAAGATACTTAACCCTCCCCCCCCCCATTGGCGTGAAAATGCACTATCCAAACTTAAATGGGTGTATTTCAAGAATGCTTAGGAATATAGACGTACGATTGGTCTTCGATAGATAAAACGCGATGTTCTCTAAAACTGCAAGAAGATGACAGCCATACATCTGAACAAGTTGTGTTCCAAATGTTAGGTTGTCGTCAGCCATTTCGCAACGACGACCCATAACACATTTATGGGTGCGTCGATAACACATTTTGCTGGACGATAAATTGGCCAAGAAATTATTGCGATAAACGATGATATTGATTTTCATCTAAAATAATGATAATGGCATAAAAATGCAGGTACACCTTTTCAAAGATCAATACACAAGACTATTTAACACTGAAAACGTATTCTCTTGTGTCTTGTCGCGCATTTACATGTTTAAGAGCGTGAACATATAATGTAACGCTCGGCAAAAATGGATATAAAAGCGGGTTTCTGGAAATTATCGAGCTCATTTTTTTAAATTGTGAGATTAAGTGATTTATTGACTATCGCGACAGGCATACTTCCGACTATTTATTCGCTTCATTCGCGTCTGTTGTGAACGCACCATAAGCTTTCCATTGATACATAGTTTGTCACGATTAGTGTAGGATGTTTCTGGGCCGGTGACGCTTAAGGGGTTTAAAGCTTAGTTTATGATCAGCTGTGGTTTTAAACCGAAGGACTCCTGAGGTCATGTGATGCTCATTTTTATTGACGTCTCTCTGCCGGTGAAACACCGAGCGATTACGCCACATATGATGCGCTTCATTAAGTGTGTATCCTCAACACACCTTCCGATTCATGTTTATTCTTTGACTATGACGATCGCCCGTCTATACAGTGATCAGTCACAGATTACACTGCAAAGACACTTGCTTTATAAGAGTCTAGACGATCGTTCAGACACCGGGACTGGGGGCAGATATTGAGTATGTGTCTGTAGGGTTATTGAAAAGAGGCGACCGCTTGATATTGTGCATGTGTTGAGATTAACTGTTTGTGATGTTGCCCCGTCAGGTTTCTCTGGATGGGGCGGATCAGGAGGAGGATCGTCCAGAGGTGAGGCGCGCTTTGATGTGCTTTACGTCTGTTAGTCCAGCGGAGGTGTGTGTGTTGTGAACGTGTGTTGTGTTGCGACCTCAGGCTCGGGCAGTTACGACCTGTACGGCTATAAGGACTCGATGTCCGGTGGCGGGTTCGGCGGAGGGTACGGGTCAAACGAGCGCATGAAGAGAGGTCTGTCGGGAGGATCCCTGCTGTCCTCCGGCGCAACCGCGGACGATGTGATCGCTAAGATCAACCAGCGCTTGGACATGCTGACGCAGCTGGAGGGGGGCATGAAGAGCAGCGCGCGCGGGGACAGGTAACACACACACACGCGTGACCTATCTGATGCATGTCTGCTTACTAGGGCTGGGTAAAAAATAACTATTTTAAGCAAGTCTCATTTTTACGAACCGATATCGATCCTGTTTTCAGTTGAATGGGCTGAGCATTGTAGCGCCTCCCATCCATTAAATCCCAATAATCTTTATGCTTTACTATTGATATGACAGATTTCAAATGACATCCATTTTATTATGAAATTCAAACACATAAGTGCCGTTTTGTCGCTGTAGCCTGAACTGAATTTAAGTGTTTGTTTACCATGCATTGTTCCATCCAGGATAATCCATATCGAGTTGTGACATTAGTCAATACCCAGCCCTACTGCTAATGTAGGGTTTAATGATTGTCCGTATTATTAAATATCTCATGTAGCGCTAGTTTCTTAGCTAATATTGGTGCTGATTGCTGCAGATAAACTTTAGCGGGTCAAACACGAGCTAACCTCAGACGTTTTTCAGTTGACTAATGTTATCTCTCCCTTCAGATGCGTTCACCGCTTTCACTGTAAGAGTGCCTAGATCTGCTCGATTTGTGTCCGCCACGCTCTCTTAAGATGCCGTCTTGTACACTAGTCGGGGTAGATGCCATATTGGGTTTTGGCGAATGAAAACGAGGTTGCGAGGGTCAGCAGAAATTGTTTCCACGGGTCTTCGTCTTCATTTGATCTTCCACAGTTTAACGCCTTAATGTCTTACATTTGATCAGAAAGTCTTAAAGTCGATATCATGGCATTAAACGAGGGCTTTATGATTTATGCGACGCAGAATCCATTCGTTAAAGTGTAATGTACTGTATAATGCAGAATCAGTCGGTCAGGCTCTTAAAGGGCCAGTTCCCCATTAATGAGAATCCGCCCTAATGTCGCTCAAACCCGTCTTTCCTTCATCATATAAAGCCATGGAGTCTCTTCAGAACATCTGGAATAATCCGTACGGATCAGATCTCTTCCTGAAGCGTCAGTGGAAGTTGCTTAGCCTGTCAATGGAGGACAGAAATCTTTCCATTTCAGAAGATGAACGAGAGTCCGGCACATTTAACCATTAAAGCAGTCCAGACAAATCAACAGAATAAACAAAAACACACGGCATATTTAATGGCATGCTCTGCAGAAATGATGCTCTTCCACAGGATTTTAGTCTTCTAGCTCAAACTCTAAACATCCTTAAATCAGGACACATTAATGACATGCGATATGAAGCATTTACGTCTTGAGTTCTGAGAAACTGAACAGAATTTGAGCTTAAAACAAGAGCAAATGTCTGTCATTGGGTGTGAACAGATATTTGCTCTTGATTCAATCATAACATCCATTTCACAGGATTCTCACCTCAAACTCTAAGCAATTGGTTGTAAAATTAAAGTTGTGGAGATCTATTGGAAATTGTATTGAATCCCTGTGAGTGTTGTCAATCAGGTATTCATAATGACGCGTTTAAATACATAGTCACATTTGACTAAACATTTCTGTTCAGTAGCCGCTGTTGTTTTGAAGGGGTGTGGAGATTCAAAGTCACACAACGCATATCATTTGACTTATCTAGGGTGGTCACTAACAGTTATTGAGTACTTGAGTAGTGAGTTATTGTGTTGTGGTAATAACAGCAGAGGTAAGTGAATAGCCCTTAAACACCTATTTAATAACAGCAAGGCAATAATAATGGGTTTACTAAGTATCAAAAGAAGTAATTGTGTGGTTGCATCATAAACATAAGCCAGGGTAGAGGGCGACGCCGATTGTTGTTACACTTTACAGCAGATCAAATCCTCGTTTTACTACTGGCCGAACATTTAACTCCAATATCCACTTAATATTTTATTAACTCTATGATAGACATAGCTTCTTATTTAGTGTGTCGGTCTTGTTTCCAGTCCAAATATCTAAAGTGCTTAAAGCAGGATGCCTGTAATGACTGAAGATATTACTGTATTTCTGATCAGATCATGATTGCTGAGTAGAAGAGACTCTAGAACGATCCCCTCGCATCTCATTTGTAACAAGTTAAATGTGGCGTCTACCCTGAGGAAGTATTGGCTTTCTGCGGTTATGCTCTTGGTTAAAGCAGAACGCGCACACACACGTTTCATCCTCCCTAGCGGATCTGACCGTAGCGTCACAGATAATACTAACCACGAGAGCCCACAAGTCCCTCGTTTCTCTCACTGTGTCCACCTCGTTGCCTTATACGTCCATCTGTGCAACCGTCATTCTGAAGCTTTTCCACAGCCTGTCTCTTCCCACAATGCACCTGAGAAACGGGGCTGTTGAAGGGCTTGAACGAATGAGCGCTGAACGATGAGTGTGTTTGCTTAATGAAACCTCTGGTCTTCTGAGACATGATGAAAATGCAGCCTATGGTCCCCAGCTTGACCTTTGCTCTGCGCCTCCCTCCCTCTGCAGGTTTGACCAATACGAGTCTTTCGACTCGCGCTCCGCCTCCCTCGGCCCCCGAGATCTCTACAGATCCGGTAGCTTCGGTTACAGCGACTCCCGGGGCGACATGATGGCCCAGCGCGGAGGCGTGGGCTTTGGGGTCATGGGCGGAGCTGGAGGGGGCGGGTCCGGCTTTGATGGCTTTGGATCTGCCAAAATGCGGTCGAATCGAGACTCCGCCTTCTCGGGCTCCGGCTGGGGGGCTGGGCAGAGATCCCCACGCAGGGGCGGAGCTTCTGGGGGGCGCGGCTACAGCCGCAGGCAGGACTCCTCCTCCTCTGGCATGGGAGGCGGAAGTGGGCGGGGCGGAGGCCAAGGCCACTCCCCCGCAGGGCGAGGAAAGCTGCCCTCGCTGCTGTCCAACCGCATGTACCCCGACAGCGGGGCCTTCCAGTCTCAGCGCGGGCCCCAGGACTTCCGGAGCTTCGGAGGGGGCCCGAGGGCCAACCGACAGCGCGGCCGCAAGAGACCCCTGAACCGAGTAAGTACCTCCCACTCCCTGCGGGGGGCGGGGCTGAGAGATCAGCACCCGCCTCTGCATGTAGAGTCCAGTCAAGCGCATTCATCCCACCAACCAGTCCCTCGAGGAGCAGCAGCCCCAGTCTGCCCCCATTTGACCTCTTACTGTTAGACACTGGATGGGATAATTGTAAAGTGTCACATGATGATGGGTGTGTTAAAGGGATAGCTCACGTAACTCTAGGTGTGTTCGACTTCTACGAGGTTTGCCAAGGGGTTAAAAGCCGAGATGTGGAGTCGACGCAAATGTTTGCAACGGTACCGCTTAATACAGCGTTTGTCTGTACAATAAGTACAACACAAGCCTAACTCACTCCCCCTTTGGATAACAGATGTGAGTGCACTATCCAACCTCAAATGGCTGGTCAAGAGTGCTTTGGACTATAAAGCGAAGTTTGGTTTAGTATTTGCGCTTAAAAAAAGTGATGGAAGTTTAAATTTAGTGTAACTCAAATGCACTGTACTTAACATTTGATATAAAATGTATATTGTACATAAAATGTTTTACTCTAAAATTGCAACAACAAAAAAATCAAAGCCGTATAGGTAACCAAATTTGAAGTTATCACAAATTGGATTTTATGTGGGCGCTGTACCAAAAATAGCCACCGGGTGTCACCCACATTCTCCTGTAACAAATTAATACACAAATATGGACCCTTGAGACTCAGACCTTTCCGTCGACATGCGTTTTAATTATAAAGGTAAGTTAAAAAAGCTTGTAATATGAAACATGACTCTGCCCACAAGGGGGAGGAGCCTGTTAAAATAATTTAAAGTACCGTGGTAATGCAATGTCCAATTTTAAAATGTTTTTTACAGGATGAATTGAGTTCGTAAGCTTTCGAATGATGCCTAATTCATGATGGCGGTAAACAAAGAGCGCTAAGCCTCGCGCTAGGTTAAATGCCAAGTTTGATAAAATTTACTATAAAATTAATGCTAGGTATGTAACCAAAATTGAAAGTGATATGATAAATTGACGTTCATATGACGTTTTGTTTCGCCGCAGTTTCGCTACATTCTCCTGAAACAAATTAATACATTTCCGACAAAATATTACTTCTATCACAAAACAGTCCCCAAATACGGACCCTCGAGACTCGGACCTTTCCGACGATATGCTTTTTAATTATAAAGTAGTTTAAAAAAGTGTATAATGAAACCTGACTCCGCCCACAAGGGGGAGGAGCCTGTTCAAATTTAATGTACCGTTTCCGCAGTAAAGCAACGTCCAATTTGAAAACGGTTTTCATGGGATGAATTTTAAGTTCGTAAGCTTTTGAATGATGCCTAATTTATGATGGCGGTAAATATAGCGCTAAGCCTCGCGCTAGCGGGACAGTCATAGGTTTAAATGCCTAAATATCGTAATTTTGATCAGTTTGTTATAGACCGCTCTTGACTTGCTCTCGCGGTACTGTGATGGCAGCAGTCACATGGTGTCCTCTAACCAGCATGCACTGCTTCGGGCCGGGCGGCGCTCGTGGGGTCGAACACACCTGTTGTAACTCCTCATCACTGCCTCACCTTCATGACTACACTGAAGCACATGACCCGAGGTCTCATTTGCATATGTGATGTCACGGCAGCAGGTGAAGTCTCAGCGCGACGGGCAGAAGAAGCGGAAACAGACCCTGAGCGCCACCGACGAGCCCGAGTCCAAGATGGGCAAAACCGAGACGGCGCGGGAGAAGAGGGCAGCCGGTACGAGCACACGTGATCCCTCCTGTGTGTGTGTGTGTGAGCGAGAGAGTGTGTGTTCATCAGTGTGCTGTGTTTCAGATGCAGAAGAACACAAGCAGGAGTCGGAGGAGGCGCACGACACCACCTCCGCTGTAAGTTCTGCTCATGCCCATGTGCTGCCCGTGTCACTGGCTCCTCAGAAACTAACGCTTCCCTTTCCTATCCTCAGGACTCTAAAGCAGAAGACGCAGGAGAGAGTGCTGGTGAGTGTGTGCTGGATGTCTAATCCTTTACTCAGTGTGTGTGTGTGTGTTATCATGTGACTGACCCGATGCTGTCTCTCCAGCACCATCCAATCAGGACGAGGGTGCCCAGGGCAAGACGAAGCAGACTCCACCCCCTTCGTCCAAGATCAGGAAGAGGAGGGGCTTCTTTGAAAGGTCAGGGGTCAAAGTGTCCGCTCACAGGTCAGGTTCCTTGCTGCCCGTGATGCATGCGTGCTCTGCGGGCGTGTGGCTCACTGTGCCGTCTCCTCAGGGTGATCTTCGCCTGCTCCGTCTGCAAGTTCCGCTCCTTCTACAGCGAGGACATGGAGGCGCATCTGGAGAGCAAGTTCCACAAGGACCACTTCAAGTTCCTGTCCAATCAGCTGTCCAAGCCCACCACCGACTTCCTGCAGGTGTGTGTGTGTGTGTGTGTGTGTGAGTGTGAGTGTGTGAGTGAGACCCTGACCACCGCTGTGTGTGTGTCACCCTTACCGTCTGCCACCCTTAGTGTGTGTGTGTGTGTGTGTGTGTGTGTGTGTGTGTGTGTGTGTGTGTGTGTGTGTGTGTGTGTGTGTGTGTGTGTGTGTGTGTGTGTGTGTGTGTGTGTGTGTGTGTGTGTGTGTGTGTGTGTGTGTGTGTGTGTGTGTGTGTGTGTGTGTGTGTGTGTGTGTGTGTGTGTGTGTGTGAGACCCTGACCACCGCTGTGTGTGTCACCCTTACCGTCTGCCACCCTTACTGTGTGTGTGTGTGTGAGAGAGACCCTGACCACCACTGTGTGTGTCACCCTTAACGTGTGTGTGTGTGTGTATATGAGACCCTGACCACCGCTGTGTGTCAACCTTACCGTGTGTGTGAGACCCTGACCTCTGCTGTGTGTGTCACCCTTAATGTGTGTGTGTGTGTGTGTGTGTGTGTGTGTGACCCTGACCACTGCTGTGTGTCAACCTTACCGTGTGTGTGTGTGTCACCCTTACAGTGTGTGTGTGTGAGAGACCCTGACCACCGCTCTGTGTGTGTCACCCTTACAGTGTGTGTGTGTGTGTGTGTGTGTGTGTGTCACCCTTACAGTGTGTGTGTGAGAGACCCTGACCACCGCTCTGTCACCCTTACTGTGTGTGTGTGTGTGTGTGTGTGTGTGTGTGTGTCACCCTTACAGTGTGTGTGTGAGAGACCCTGACCACCGCTCTGTGTGCCACCCTGACGGTGTGTGTGTGTGTGAGAGAGACCCTGACCACCGCTCTGTCACCCTTACTGTGTGTGTGTGTGTGTGTGTGTCACCCTTACAGTGTGTGTGTGAGAGACCCTGACCACCGCTCTGTCACCCTTACTGTGTGTGTGAGAGAGAGCGTGAGACCCTGACCACCGCTTTGTGTGTCACCCTTACCGTGTGCCACCCTTACCGTGTGTGTGTGTCACCCTTACAGTGTGTGTGTGTGTGTGTGTCACCCTTACAGTGTGTGTGTGTGTCACCCTTACTGTGTGTGTGTGTGTGTGTGTGTGTCACCCTTACAGTGTGTGTGTGTGTCACCCTTACAGTGTGTGATTGTCACCCTGACTGTGTCACCCTAACTGTGTGTGTGTGAGACCCTGACCGCTACTCTGTGTGTGTGTGTGTGTGTGTGTGTCACCCTTACCGTGTGTGTGTGTGTCACCCTTACTGTGTGTGTGTGAGACCCTGACCACTACTGTGTGTGTGTGTGTGTGTGTGTGTGTGTGTGTGTGTGTGTGTGTGTGTGTGTGTGTGTGTGTGTGTGTGTGTGTGTGTGTGTGTGTGTGTGTGAGACCCTGACTACCGCTGTGTGTGTGTGTGTGTGTCACCCTTACCGTGTGTGTGTGTGTCACCCTGACCTTGTGTGTGTGTGTGTGTGTGTGTGTGTCACCCTTACCGTGTGTGTGTGTCACCCTGACCTTGTGTCACCCTGACCGTGTGTGTGTGTTGCAGGAGTATCTGAACAATAAGTACAAGAAGACAGAGCAGCGCGTGAGTCAGATCGAGAACCACAGCGCCACCATCTGTCAGGTGTTCAAAGAGCAGGATCTGACGCGAGGTACACTGCCGTTTCCCTCACACGAGCCTGCACTGTTCCTCGCGCGTGTCTCATGATGTCATTTCCTGTCTGTAGATATCGGCATGGAGCACTTCATGAAGAAGGTGGAGGCTGCTCACTGCTCGGCGTGTGACGTCTTCATCCCCATGCAGTACATGCTGATCCAGAAGCACCTCAAGTCACCTGACCACAACTACAATCGCAAGGGTACGACCCGCGTCGAGTCCCAGCGCTCGAGCTGCTGGTGCAGTGCTGCTCTAACGTGTGTGTGTGTGTGTGTGTGTGTGTGTGTGTGTGTGTGTGTCAGGGCATGATGGAGCAGTCCAAGAGGGCGAGTCTCTCCGTGGCGCGCAGCATCCTCAACCACAAAGTCATCGGCAAGAAGCTGGAGAGCTACCTGAAGGTGTGTGTCCGTGATGTGGTTTAATGCTTTGTTTCTTGAGTTCACTCCTCATTAACATATTCAAAACCGATTGTTTATTCCGCAGGGGGAGAACCCGTTCAACGGTAACCAGGACGACCAGGATCCCGAGGACTCCATGGTGATGGAGGTGTCAGAGGCCGACCTCACCAACGAGAGCCTGAGCGAGGTCAAGCCGGAAGAGGAGGGGCCTCCGGCGGAGGGGGCGGAGCCTGCAGCCGACGCAGTGGGAAACGGGGAGGGGCATGAGGATGACGTGAAGATGGAGACGGGCGGAGCAGCGGAGGAGGAGGGCGTGGAGGGGTGGAGGTGGGCGAGGAGGAGGAGGCGGAGGAGGAGGAGCAGCAGCTCGCCATCAGCGCAGAAGCAGGAGCGGCGGGAGAAACCGGAGACGCTGAGGCCGCGCCCGTCGAGTAGCCCCAAACCACACCCCTGATTAATCAGTTCTACATCCCGTTCCTTTGAACATTTATATAAAAACTGACCCCAGGTCAGGGCACTCTGCAGCCTGAGGACCAATCAGAATAGACCAGTCTTGTTCATCCAATCACAGGATCGCTCCGCCCCTCCACGCCTGTGCCGCTTGGTCCGATTAGAAACACGCGTGTGTCATGTGACTGCCTCTTGAGGTGATTTCAGTTTGTCACGTCTTTATACGCTGACGTGTAACTTACACCTTTTGCTTTGTTTTATTTTTTTAACGTTTCCTTCCTTTGGTTTCATGGATGTGGCCTGTAGAAATTAAATGGATTAATTTTGCAATTTCCTCTCATTGTTTTTCTCTTGTGTTGAGGAAATAAATGTCTGTAAAGTCACTCGTGTGCGCTGGTGATTTCTGAGTCAATGTTCGGCTGTCGTCTACTAGCAACCACCCAGAACACCTAAGAAACACCCTAGCAACCACCCAGAACACCTAAGAAACACCCAAGAAACACCCTAGCAACCACCCAGAACACCTAAGAAACACCCTAGCAACCACCCAGAACACCTAAGAAACACCCTAGCAACCACCCAGAACACCTAAGAAACACCCTAGCAACCACCCAGAACACCTAAGCAACTGCCTAGCAACCACCCAGAACACCTTAGCAACAGCCTAGTAACACCCTAGCAACCACCCAGAACACCTTAGCAACTGCCTAGAAATCACAGCAACCACCCAAGCAACTAACTAGAAACATCCAGAACACCTTAGCAACTGCCTAGAAACATAAGCAACCATCCAGAACATCTAAGCAACTGCCTAGAAACACCCTAGCAACCACCCAGAACACCTTAGCAACTGCCTAGAAACATAAGCAACCATCCAGAACATCTAAGCAACTGCCTAGTAACACCCTAGCAACCACCCAGAACACCATAGCCATTAGCATCTGCCTAGAATACTTAAGCAACTGCCTAGAAAAACTAATAACCACCCAGAACACATTAGCAACAACCCAGAACTCCCAATCAACTCCCCAGAACACCTCAGCAAATGCCTAAAAACATCCTAGTGTAGCGGAGTGTTATCTGCGTTGTGTGATATTTCGTTGAAACCACTCACAAACACGTTAATTCGTCCCATCAAGTCCTCGTTTATTTATCTGGTGTAACAGAAACATCATATGAAGACTCGTGCAGCAGTTTGAACAGCGTGCGGCAGCAATGCACGACGCGCTGTGATATCTCATGCAGACTGGGCCATACTTTTACAAATGCACATTTTAACAACCTTTAACAATAATTAATGTACCTGGTGTAACAGAAACATCATATGAAGACTCGTGCAGCAGTTTGAACAGCGTATGCAGCAATGCACGACGCTGAGAAAGATAAAGATTAATTTAAAGTTAGGAAAACCACTTACAGAAAGAAAATGAAGCAATGGAGCATATGATTACATATCACAGAGAGACAGGTATACATCATACATGTATTATGTTTAAGATAATCCATTACACGATATGTGGCCCTTAATAAATCTCCACTTAAATCTATATGACCTACCGCTGTGATATCTCATGCAGACTGGGAAGCAGCAAACCGCGCCCACCCCAAATCAGCATGGAGGCCGGAAAGATAAAGGAAAGACCAAAATTGGTCATGGCAAGTGGAATCACAATATTCTTAATGCACACCTGCTACACTCTCCCCTGACTTCCACTTGCACATGACACAAAAAAAACAAAAACAAAAACAAAACAAAAACATACAACATAAAACATCAAAATGCCACAAAGTCACCCAAACAAAACAACCAGGTACTTGTAACCATATTTTAAATAAAAATAAAGGAAAGCAAAAGAAACAAAATCTGTACCGTTGTACCAAGAAATAATACTGTATGACACATGACACTAAATACTCCAGTCATAAGACCATTCTTTCCAGAATTAGAAATGAGGGTTGCAAAACCTCTAAACACTCACAGAAATAACATGCCTGTTACATATTACATACATTTAGCGGTCATCTTTACACAGTATTTCCTAAAATCTTTCCTACTTTCAGATCATTCTCAAATTCTCTTCCTTCAAGGTACTACAATCACAGATATTCAAAAGTTAAATCACCGAATTGAATTATTGTTTTCAAATATGACACCTTTTATAAGAACATGGCAAAAAAAAACTATAACCCAGACAAAACCTTCTGATGCATGTTCTGGATCAGTCTAATCACTGGTTTAACCACCCTCCCACATCTGGTTCTGACAGTTAATGAACCTCCTGACTAGAAGGTGCTCTGGAACACTGCAATAAATGGTCAGTGGCTACAGTGTCAGCAAACACCTCTTCATCAACCTGAGTAACGCTCCTATCGACATCAGGTTCACATGTCAAAGGTTTGCCTTCCAACTGTCCATTGAGACTTGCCGCATGTGGTGCAGTTAAGATAGTAGACAGTTCATCTGCATTTAACTGGACAGCATCAGATTCAGAAAGACAAACTCCTTCAGAAGCTGGGAGTTCAGACACCCACGCCACAGTTCTTTCATCTGGTCCATTGACAGACAATCTCAGCTCTGCATCTTCGCCACAGACAGACTGGACGTACTAAAGGCAACGTTCTCGCAAGACTCATCATCAGAAATGTCGTTCTGAATAGGTAAGAAGTTTACTGGCATGATGAGATTTCTATGAACAACTTTCTCAGTACCAGTCACACAATTTCTGATACGGAATGTATGAACCTCATTGTTCATTCCCGACACTATGTAGATGTGACTCTCCCATCTATCAGCAGTTTTCCTCTTGCCACGCTCTTATTGGCCAGCAGCACTCTATCACCGATATTCACTGGAGCACCTTTCTGCTTTCTGTTGTAGAGATTTGCTTGCCTCTGTTGTTGTTTAGCAGCAGAACTTTGAGCCAGTTTCATAGCTTGAGCAAGATCATCTCTGAAAGACTGCACATACTGGTTATAATCAACCACCTGCTCTTCCAGAAGCGCAGAATCAAACATCATGTCAATGGGCAGTCTGGGACTTCTACCAAACATCAACTGGAATGGAGGAAAACTGGTTGTCTCATGAATTGTTGCATTATAGCAGAAAGTGAGAGACTTCAACATTTGAGGCCATCTGTGCTTCGCTTTAGGTGGTAAGGCACGAATCATGTTACCCAATGTACGATTGAATCGCTCAACAGTCCCATTACCCATTGGGTGGTAAGGAGTCGTATGGGATTTTTCACACCAGCAAGCTGAAGCATTTCAGAAATCAGGCTGCTTTCAAAACAGGCTCCCTGATCAGAATGCACCCGCTCAGGAAAGCCGTAAGTGCAGAAAAAGTTCTCCCATAGCTGTTTTGCAACTGCCTTTGCAGATTGGTTAGGACAAAGGTAAGCCTGCGCCAGCTTTGTAAAATGGTCTGTCACGACTAATACATCTAGAGACTTATTGGAAGAGTCTTCAGCAGACCAAAAATCCACACAAACCAGCTCAAGTGGTCTTGATGTTTTGACACTTTCAAGCGGAGCTCTGGCCTCAGGCTCTGGCGACTTGCTGACAACGCATCTTCTGCAGCATCTCACATATTCTTTTACATCCCTTTCCATCCCTTGCCAGTAGAATCGACGCCTGGTCAGGTAGAGTGTTCTGTGTTGCCCTGGTGTCCGGCTTCATCATGCACTCCCTTGAGCACCACATCTCTAAGAGCAGCAGGAACTACAAACTGAAAAGTCTTTTTCCTTGTTATAACATCTTTGGAGACTCGATATAATAAACCTGTTCTCACTGATAGTTTGTTCCAGGTTCTCAACCACCGAAGAACACTAGGTGATTCTTTGTTCCTCTCTCTCCTAGACGGCCTACGTTTGCGCTCCACAAAGAACAGCACTCTGTCCAGGTCAGGATCAGCATGTTGAAAGTCTGTCAGCTCCTGCCTTGACAGTACCGGACCATCAATCGAATGAGATGGAATTATCGACTCCAGCAGTTGAGGAAGCAGGTAAGCATATGGCTGAACATGATTTTCTTGTTGTCTACTGCTATATAGAATGGCAGAAATGTCCTCCTGAGAAATACCAGACTGCCTAGATAAAGCAGCATTCATTTCAACATCTGTACAGGGGTTGTCTGGTTCTCTTGTCTGTTTCGCTTCTTTCTCGAAAGGGTGACATGACCAGCGGAACACATCTTGGACATTCTCTTTATGCAGTACCTGAGACTCCTCCAAGAGAGCACCATAGGGCACTCTGGTAAGTCGGTGGAACACGCTGGGCGCACAAACGGTTCACGGCTGAGGGCATCTGCGACTACATTCTTAGGCCCAGGAATGTATTTGATGTTGAAATTATATGGAGCAAGTTTTGCAACCCATCTTTGCTCACACGCATCCAACTTGGGTTTTGTAAGAATGTAAGTCAGTGGGTTGTTGTCTGTCCACACCGTGAACTGCTGACCCTTGAGCCAGTGACTAAATTTTTCACAGACTGCCCATTTGAGAGCAAAAAACTCCAGCCTGTGTGCTGGATATTTTGATTGGGCAAAATTAAGTGACTTGCTAGCAAAGGCTATGGGCCGAGCAACCTCTTCACCTGCCACTACCTGAGAAAGCACTGCTCCAAGGCCATTACTAGAAGCATCTACAGAGAGCAAGAAGGGCTTTCTAAAATCTGGGTGTGCCAGGATGACTCTTTGAAGTAAGGCCTGTTTCAGTGCATTGAAGGCATCTCTACATTCCTGGGTCCAGTCCGAGGAGATAAGTTTTCTACCTGCCGTCCACTCGTTTCTGCCCTTTGGTATGCCTTGCTTTCTTCGTGCCAGATGTTAATGCAAAGAGGGGTCTACCGATACGAGAACAGCCTTCGATATATTGCTGGTAGAAAACCACCATCCCCAAAAACGATCTTATTTTCGTCTGTGATGGGATGTCAGTACCATCCTCCATAAGATCCTGTTCTGTGATGTCAACAATAGCTCTGACCTTTCAGGATCTGTAGCTACGCCTCACTACTCACAAAGTGGCCAAGGAACTTAACGGAAGGCTTCATGAAATGACACTTCTTTTGAGACAGTTTCAAATTATGAGCCTGAAGTCTCTGGAATACCATTTCTAGTCGTTCCAAAGCAAGCTGTTCATCAGGAGCGAAAACGAGGATGTCATCGAGATAGCACAGCATGCTCATGAAGTTCTGATCGCCAAATATGTTCATCATCATCCTCATGAATGTTGCAGGACTATTGCATAGGCCCTGTGGAAGCCTATTATATTCAAATAGGCCAAATGGCGTAGTAAAAGCTGTGAATCTCTTGTCATCCTCATGCATTTCCACGTTATAATAACCTGATGTTAAGTCCATTGTGGAAAAGAATGCATTACCTCCCAGAGCCGCAAGTGCATCCGCTTGATGAGGAAGAGGATGTGCATCTTTGATGGTGCGTGCATTTAGCCAGCGGAAGTCTGTGCACAGCCTCAGATCACCATTCCTTTTCCAGACTAACACCAGGGGCGATGCATAATCACTCATCGACTTTCTGATTATGTCACGTTCCTCCATGTCATTCAAGGCCTCTCGCAGCTTCTCATAGTGCGACGGTGACAACCTTCTGTAAGGAAGCCTGAAAGGTTTGGTATCACTTAGGCAGATTCTGTGAACAAAGCCTTTGGCCCTACCACAGTCCAGTCCATGACGCGAAAATATCGACTCATACTTGATCAACAGTTCAGCCAACCTCGCTTTCCAGTAAGGTGTTAAAGAATTTGAGCTTATGTCGATATCCTGGAGTCCCAGGCTAGACAGCTTCGAGCCAGTCAGACCAGGCGGCGTGCATTGTTGTCTCTCAGTCTCACACAGCTTAGTACTGCATTTAGTCTGGCTTTCAGTCTCCACATCATTACACTGCAAATCTTTCATTTGTTCAACAGACATGCCAAGACAGTCAACATCAAAGTCTTCCAGAGCCATGCAGGTGTATACATCAGCCAGCTTGCAGTTTCGTTTTAGACAGACAGGTTTGTTCGATGGGTTGATAACTTTAACTGGTGTAATGCCATCCCCCCATAAGGACACAACTATCCTGCCCACCAAAACATTTCTCGGTGCAGTGCGCACTGTGCAGGGTTCCACAACAACTGTACTGCCTGCAGATAGGCTTTTATCACTAACCAGCTTTCCCACACTATGTGTTCTTTCATAGGCTCCAGAGTGACGGCATGTTTCAGTTTTACAGTTCCTACTTTAGTAGGTTGATCCATTCCTTTCCATGACTCAACATTGCACAAAAGTTGAAACAGCGCTCCTGTATCAGAATCTTTGCCTTGTGAGTCAGACACTCTCCCCCAGAAATCACCTGATATTTTCATGTCATGAATGAGGTGTTTTATGACATTACTTCCCAAAATTAAGTCAGTGTTTTGCCCATCAACAATTAATGCAGGTACAGAGAAGGAGCAGTTGAACACTTTCATCTGTACATCACAAACTCCAAGTGGACTCGTTTTCTGACCCCACAGCCAATCAGTGTGAGCAGTGTTGGAGATATTTCATCTGAGGTGAGTACTTTTGCTTCTATGAGTTTGGACAGAGCTTGTGTACTCATAGTACAGGCCATGGACCCACTGTCAAGCATGCCCGAAGAGAAACGACATCCTGTACTAAAACATCCGTAAAGAACAGATTATCATCTGTGTTAAGTCTCTGCACATTTTGAAAAATCACTTTTGTCTTGTCATCAACACTACTGCAAAACTCAGAATAAACAGATGCCAAGTCAATATCTTCATTACCAGGGGACATTACGCATGGCCCACCACTAGTCCTCCTCATGTGGGCCATCTAGTTTCCCGGCTGACCAGAGTCAGGCCTGTTTTGCTGAACTTGTGGTTTGTTGGCAGTCCCGGTAGAACAAGCTGAAGCTCTGTGTCCAGGAGCATGGCAGTTAAAGCACAGACGATTTATTCGACAGTGTGAAAAAGTATCATGACTTGCATCGCCACATATGTCACATATTCCATTTTGTTTGGCTACACCACCTTACTTTATATTGAGGTCTGTACCCTCTCCTTGCTTGCTGACAAGAACCCTGGTCCAAAACTCGTTCCAAAAGGCTGATCATGCGACTCAAAGACTGATCTTGATTACACTGCTCAGCATTCTGAGGTGGCGCTATTGCTGTATTTTTTCCATACTTTGGCCATGAGCACGAAATGTCAGTTGATTGCGCATGACACGCAATTCCAATCACATGCACATTAGACTTGCGTTGTAGGAGCTTATTCTCCCTTTGGTACTCGTCCAGTCTAATCTGCACATCAGCTGCAGACCATTCTTCCAGTGGCTTACACTTGAATATTAGAGCCAGTTCTGGATCAGGGCAGTTCCGAATGAACATCACTGTGGCTTCACGCAGAGGGTCATCAAGAGTTTTTTTTTGTCTCTTCAGTCCCTCCCCAGCAATGTCAATAGCATTGTGCAGCCTAATCCAGTAGTCAAATGGTTTCTCATTTTTCAAAGGCAATGTGGCATAAAAATCTGCCAAAGGCATGCACGAATACACAGTTTCACTGCAGTGTTGCTTGAGCAGGTCAAAAATTGGTTTTGGACCATCACTGAGGTCAATCAGTGGGTTACTTCTCAGTCCAACCTTCACTACATCACGTGCTTTGCCCTTTATCTTTGTCAGTACTTCAGCTTGGTCTTTCAGGGGCACTTCACGCTTTCTCAAGTACACTTTTACCGTTTCCACCCACTCGTCAACACAAATTTTCTCTTCCCCATCACCTCTGAAGTACGGGGGCTCATTTACATCTTGTTTAACAATTAAGTTGACTTTTGACAAATCACTCATATTAATAGCCGAATCATTCTGCTTGTTTTGGCCGAAAAACCCAGACTCAAGACAGGTAACAATGTTCTGGCCAATGCTGCTGCCTATTTGCTTCACTATGTCATTAATCAGATTCACTGGCACAGCATTTAAATCAGAGAAATTCACAGAATCATCAGAAACGGCACAAGACTGAGTCACTGTAGATGTTGGCACATTAACACGTCTGGAGTGAATAGGTGTTGAGGAAAGTGGACTAATTCTATCAGTCCCACCTATCTGATGTGCTTGAACGAACCTCAGTACACCCCTTCCTCTTCCCATATACATCTGACCATCAGACCCTCCATATCAGTATCAGATATTCAAATCAAAATAACACTTTTTTTTTTTTTAAATAATTACAAATAAAAATCTACAAAATTATCAAATTAAATTATTAATATTGTTAGTCCATTAAACACTTCAGTAGTTTTCTGAGATCAGAGTTATTTCAGTTCACATCTCATTTTTACAAATGGCGAACCTCTCATCCACTCAGTCACGTTGCAGCGGTGCACTCAATCCTATCACCCCGGCAACGCCTTCACTCGCGTGCAGAATGTCCGGTCCCACGAAGAGTGAAGGAACGATCACGGCACCAGTTGTAGCGGAGTGTTATCTGCGTTGTGTGATATTTCGTTGAAACCACTCACAAACACGTTAATTCGTCCCATCAAGTCCTCGTTTATTTATCTGGTGTAACAGAAACATCATATGAAGACTCGTGCAGCAGTTTGAACAGCGTGCGGCAGCAATGCACGACGCGCTGTGATATCTCATGCAGACTGGGCCATACTTTTACAAATGCACATTTTAACAACCTTTAACAATAATTAATGTACCTGGTGTAACAGAAACATCATATGAAGACTCGTGCAGCAGTTTGAACAGCGTGCGGCAGCAATGCACGACGCTGAGAAAGATAAAGATTAATTTAAAGTTAGGAAAACCACTTACAGAAAGAAAATGAAGCAATGGAGCATATGATTACATATCACAGAGAGACAGGTATACATCATACATGTATTATGTTTAAGATAATCCATTACACGATATGTGGCCCTTAATAAATCTCCACTTAAATCTATATGACCTACCGCTGTGATATCTCATGCAGACTGGGAAGCAGCAAACCGCGCCCACCCCCCAAATCAGCATGGAGGCCGGAAAGATAAAGGAAAGACCAAAATTGGTCATGGCAAGTGGAATCACAATATTCTTAATGCACACCTGCTACACTAGCAACCACCCAGAACACCTAAGCAACTGCCTAGAAACCGCAGCAACCACCCAAAACACCCAAGCAACTAACTAGAAACACATTAGCAACTAGCATCTGCCTAGCAACCACACAGAACACCTTAGCAACTGCCTAGAAATGCTCTAGCAAGCACCCAGAACACCCAAGCAACTGCCTAGAAACCCTAGCATCTGAGTGCTGAGTTTTGCCACTAAGCGCCACTCTTCTTCAGGAAACGCACATTCTGTTTTAATTCTGTAAACTCATATTTTTCTTTTAAGCCATTCTTTATTAAAGATAGCATGTGTTATACAGAGACAACACATTAAAACATGATTCTCACTGAAGCATAAACATACGCGTTTGCTTTGTGTTCAAGAGACTGTCAATGTTTCTGAATACACTTTTATCATATTCATAATTATGAGTTAATGAGGGGCCGTTGTTATTCTTTTGCTACCAGTACTGAGTGTATGGCCGCCCATAGAACCGCTTGCGGGAGAGTTATGAAATTCGGCACACAGATCGAGGACAGTCCACACATTCACCACAGCGAATTTAGAGTCTCTAACCCACTCCCTCTAGCGCCACCACCTGTCCAAAGTTTGACTTGCTTTTGATAACTCTTGAACCGGAAGTGATAGAAACAAAATAGTGAACCGAAGCCCACCATATGGTGGAAATATTCCTTTTTCAAACTTCTAGACGGTTTATCTTATTTGCACAAATTGAGCCAATCATCTTCAGACCAGACTTTGACTGCATGAGTTGAGCTCTCCAGACTCCTGACGGCTGTTTCCTGAAGTGTGACAGCTCTTGTTTATTACCAGACATGGAGACTTGGTGACTTGGACTCGAGTTGATATTTTAATGACTTGTGACTTGACAAAAAATAAAAAACTTGAGACTTGACTCGGACTTGGAAGTTAAAGACTCGGGACTTGACTTGACTTGAGACACGATGACTTGAACAAATTCAGTGTTAATCACATCATGTTTTCAGTTTGCATGTAAAATATATAAATTATTTTAAAAAATAAAGTCGACCCAGCTGGAGCGCAGGCTGAGAATAGCGCTGTCATGAGTGGGTCACGACACTATCATCATCAGTCATGCCCTCTCGTACCTTACGCACACCACGCCCACTCAGATCAGAGTTCACATCAACATGTCAGCCGGAGGGTACCGAGGGTCATCGCTTTCGGCTTCAACAATTATTCACAAGATGGCAAAAAACGAACAGCACGTTGCAAGGCATGCAACATTCTTACCCATTTGGTACCAATTAGTTATTGAAATTTAGTTTGAAATAAACGATAAATTATCTACTACTTTCTTTGTATTTTCCTTATAGCATGGTCATATTTATCTAAGCATATTTTGGCATCTTTGTATAGTCTCACCTAATAGATATATGTTTTTTTTATTACAATTTTAACTTATGATAGTAAAAAATGTAGGATGTCAAATTAGTTTTATACAGTGGTTCATAAAGTTCAGCCTATATGCAGCCATTGAGTACCATAGCCATGACTTGACATAGCCTGTGACTTGACTTGACATAGCCTGTGACTTGACTTGACATAGCCTGTGACTTGACTTGATTTGATATAGCCTGTGACTTGACTTGATTTGATATAGCCTGTGACTTGACTTGATTTGATATAGCCTGTGACTTGACTTGACATAGCCTGTGACTTGACTTGACATAGCCTGTGACTTGACTTGACATAGCCTGTGACTTGACTTGACATAGCCTGTGACTTGATTTGACATAGCCTGTGACTTGACTTGACATAGCCTGTGACTTGACTTGACTTGACATAGCCTGTGACTTGATTTGACATAGCCTGTGACTTGACTTGACATAGCCTGTGACTTGACTTGATTTGATATAGCCTGTGACTTGACTTGACTTGATATAGCCTGTGACTTGACTTGACTTGACTTGACGTAGGCTATATCTTGACTTGACATAGCCTGTGACTTGACTTGACATAGCCTGTGACTTGACTTGATATAGCCTGTGACTTGACTTGACTTGACATAGCCTGTGACTTGACTTGACTTGATATAGCCTGTGACTTGACTTGACTTGATATAGCCTGTGACTTGACTTGACTTGACATAGCCTGTGACTTGACTTGATATAGCCTGTGACTTGACTTGATTTGACATAGCCTGTGACTTGACTTGACATAGCCTGTGACTTTACTTGATTTGATATAGCCTGTGACTTGACATAGCCTGTGACTTGACTTGACTTGACATAGCCTGTGACTTGACTTGATTTGACATAGCCTGTGACTTGACTTGACATAGCCTGTGACTTGACTTGACTTGATATAGCCTGTGACTTGACTTGATTTGACATAGCCTGTGACTTGACTTGACATAGCCTGTGACTTGACTTGACTTGATATAGCCTGTGACTTGACTTGACTTGACATAGCCTGTGACTTGATTTGACATAGCCTGTGACTTGACTTGACATAGCCTGTGACTTGACTTGACTTGATATAGCCTGTGACTTGACTTGACATAGCCTGTGACTTGACTTGACTTGACATAGCCTGTGACTTGACTTGACATAGCCTGTGACTTGACTTGATATAGCCTGTGACTTGACTTGACTTGACTTGACATAGCCTGTGACTTGATTTGACATAGCCTGTGACTTGACTTGACATAGCCTGTGACTTGACTTGACTTGATATAGCCTGTGACTTGACTTGACATAGCCTGTGACTTGACTTGACATAGCCTGTGACTTGAATTTGACATAGCCTGTGACTTGACTTGACATAGCCTGTGACTTGACTTGACATAGCCTGTGACTTACCTTGACTTGATATAGCCTGTGACTTGACTTGATTTGACATAGCCTGTGACTTGACTTGACATAGCCTGTGACTTTACTTGACTTGATATAGCCTGTGACTTGACTTGCAGCCTGTGACTTGACTTGACTTGACAGCGCAGCGACTTGACGACTTGACGCAGCCTGTGACGACGAGCGCAGCGTGACGGCGTATAGCCTGGCGACGACGGCGGCTATATCTTGACTTGACATAGCCTGTGACTTGACTTGACATAGCCTGTGACTTGACTTGACTTGACTTGACTTGACATCAGAGGTGTCAAGTAACGAAGTACAAATACTTCGTTACCTTACTTAAGTAGAAATTTTGGGTATCTATACTTTATTGGAGTAATTATTTTTCAGCCTACTTTTTACTTCTACTCCTTACATTTTTGCGCAATTATCTGTACTTTCTACTCCTTACTTTTTTTTAAATAGCCTCGTTACTCCTTTTTTTTTTTAGCTTGTTTGTTAAAAAAAACTATGCAGATAAATCGCGTCATCCGGATAGTGTGAATTTGACTGTGGTTGGATGAGAAGAAGTGTAAACATATACCATTCCAACACCCTATTGGTTACTACGAGATCCATCGCCCGCAAATGGTTCAGAGCACAAATCACTCACTGTGTTGCCAGATTGGGCGGGTTCCCGCGGATGAGCACGCACGCTTCAGCCAATCAGCGATCAGCAGGCAGACGCGCCATTTATATCATGACAGCCAGGTTTTTAGCGCGATAACTCCGTATAGCTGACTGTATATTCAAGAGATCGCTATGCTAAAGTGGCATATATATATATAAGTAGGCTACAGTAAGCTGTATCTACAGTAAAGAGTGGGAGAGTGAACCAACTCTCAAACGAGGATTACACCTGTGACTCAAGACTCTGTATAAATATAATCATGACTCCTGTCCATCATCATACACACTCAGGACATCTGCAACCCCAACAGCTGCTGAAAGAGGTTAGAATCAACAATTCATCAGCTTTGACTGGGCTAAGTGTTCTACTTCACGAATGTACTGTCATTTTGTCAGAGCAAAGCTAAACGCATTGTTGTTATTTTTATTTGCGGATTATTGTACAGTATCGCACATTTTGGCAGTGGTGTGTTAATAACGTGTGAAATGCCTGTCAATTACGGTGCTTTTTCCGATCTTTTATATTAGGCACTTTTTGCACTTAAAGTGGCTAATTCAATGATATTACATTATTTTCCCAGTTAAAGTTTTTTCTTTTTTTTTGAGCGTGCTGATTTTGGTGAGCTTTGAGCCCTGCACGGGCTTTCAGTTCTAGGCCCTAGCCCGGTCCGAGTCCGACTGGAGCCTGTGTTTAGTTTGTTTTTGAATCCTCCTTATGACACACTGCTGCAGTCATTGAAACAGTTCAGCTTTGTTTTTAATGTCAAAGTAGTTATATTTCGTTCGCTTTCTTTATTAAGTTCATTTAGAAAAATGTTTGGATATTTTTTAGTTTTTAAATTAAAGTTTTTATTTTTTAAAGTGACAACCAAGCAGTTAGCGGTCGACAGTGAGTTACACAATCTAAACAAATAAAATAAAAATAAAACATGCTGGTTGTCTTACCTTACACCTCTCCGGAAATGAATAGCTATAAATCGATGCGCGAGTTCACCAAAAGATATGAGCTGCATTTTATTCATAATCATCTCATTTCAAGATCAAAGACCGCAATATGACAAAAAGCGAGCTAAGCACTAGTAAGATCATTTAGTCTCATTCATTTTATTGAAGATGATTATGAGTGTGTCTCAATCTGCTCCCTAGTTCAGTAGTCAGGGCACTGATCTGGGATCAGCCTATTGACTTATGTCCTGATCAGTGCCCTGACTACTGAACTAGGGAGCTGATTGAGACACACGCCATGTGTTTTTGAGCATCTAAGACTTATTTTTAGTTTCACTATGGCCGCTTTGAGTGTTGAGTGTAGGCTACTCATTTGTGGCGACGCATGTTGCAGTAACGCCGTCGGATCTGGCTACAAAAAGCCTATAACACGCTCTCACTCGTTTATCTTTTAACAATTTGCCAGGAGTGAAATTTACATATGTGGTTTAAACAACCAGATGCATTTATACTTGTCCAGTTTTGTCTGAAATGTTTTGTAGACCACCTTCTGAATTGGTTTGTTTGAGTGAACGCTCCTGATACTGCTGCTGGCGCAGCCCGGACTCTGAACACTGTGTGAGTCAGTTTTGACAATCGCCTATATCGCCTAATAATCGCCTAATAGCCTATCATGGTCTCATGCTGTTTCCACCAGCGCAGCACATCTCTCACTGTTTCTTTTAATTACTAAAATAAATATAAAATGAAGGAGAAGCCTAAAAGGGCCCGGCCAGGCCCGCGTTTGAGGTATGACATGAAAATTGGCCCGGCCCGGCCATAGGGCGTTAAAAGTCGGGTCCGTCGGGCTCGCCAGAAATGTAGGGATTTAAATCGACCCAATCTGGCAACACTGATTACACATGTAGCCTACATTTACATTCCAAAAAAGGTAATTGATAACATGCCCCCGAAGTTTAATGTTTTGCACCATTACAATACATATAGGTAACTAGTCATCATATCTTCCGCTTGATGAAACACATGTTAATGCTCAGCAGTACACATATATGGTATATTTGCATTGTACTAAAATGCATTCATTTTCAATGGGTATATATGCCTGAACAGGTAGCCTAGTGCATCCCAAATTTTTCAACATTAATATTTTATTACAACATTATAGTAATTATGGCCTTTAGAAAAATGCTTTTTGAGGAGGTGGGGTAGTGCACTATAGACCCCTGTCTGTAATGCACTGTAGGCCCCTGCGGCCTAAGCTTTTGTCCTTAATGGCATTTGTTCTCCTTACATTACTTTTACTTTTATACTTTAAGTAGTTTTAAAACCAGTACTTTTATACTTTTACTTAAGTAAAAAGCTTGAGTTGATACTTCAACTTCTTTAGAAGTATTTTTAAACCCTAGTATCTATACTTCTACTTGAGTAATGAATGCGAGTACTTTTGACACCTCTGCTTGACATAGGCTTTATCTTGACTTGACATAGCCTGTGACTTGACTTGATATAGCCTGTGACTTGACTTGATATAGCCTGTGACTTGACTTGACTTGATATAGCCTGTGACTTGACTTGATATAGCCTGTGACTTGACTTGATATAGCCTGTGACTTGACTTGACGCAGCCTGTGACTTGACTTGACATAGCGCAGCCTGTGACTTGACGACATAGCCTGTGACTTGACTTGACATAGCCTGTGACTTGACTTGACATAGCCTGTGACTTGACTTGACATAGCCTGTGACTTGACTTGACATAGCCTGTGACTTGACTTGACTTGACATAGCCTGTGACTTGACTTTGACATAGCCTGTGACTTGACTTGAGACATAGCCTGTGACTTGACTTGACATAGCCTGTGACTTGACTTGACTTGATATAGCCTGTGACTTGACTTGACATAGCCTGTGACTTGACTTGTTTTGATATAGCCTGTGACTTGATTTGACATAGCCTGTGACTTGACTTGAGATAGCCTGTGACTTACTGACTTGACTTGATATAACCTGTGACTTGACATGACATAGCCTGTGACTTGATTTGATATAGCCTGTGACTTGACTTGACTTGTTTTGATATAGCCTGTGACTTGATTTGATATAGCCTGTGACTTGACTTGACTTGTTTTGATATAGCCTGTGACTTGATTTGATATAGCCTGTGACTTGATTTGACATAGCCTGTAACTTGACTTGACATAGCCTGTGACTTGACTTGATTTGATATAGCCTGTGACTTGATTTGATATAGCCTGTGACTTGATTTGATATAGCCTGTGATTTTATAGCCTGCCTGTTGACTTGACATATAGCCTGTGACTTGACCGACGATATAGCCTGTTGACTTGATATAGCCTGTGACTTGACTTGATATAGCCTGTGACTTGACTTGACTTGATATAGCCTGTGACTTGACTTGATATAGCCTGTGACTTGACTTGATATAGCCTGTGACTTGACTTGATATAGCCTGTGACTTGACTTGATATAGCCTGTGACTTGATTTGATATAGCCTGTGACTTGATTTGATATAGCCTGTGACTTGATTTGACATAGCCTGTAACTTGACTTGACATAGCCTGTGACTTGATTTGATATAGCCTGTGACTTGATTTGATATAGCCTGTGACTTGATTTGATATAGCCTGTGACTTGATTTGACATAGCCTGTAACTTGACTTGACATAGCCTGTGACTTGACTTGATTTGATATAGCCTGTGACTTGATTTGATATAGCCTGTGACTTGACTTGACATAGCCTGTGACTTGACTTGATATAGCCTGTGACTTGACTTGACTTGATATAGCCTGTGACTTGACTTGATATAGCCTGTGACTTGACTTGATATAGCCTGTGACTTGACTTGACTTGATATAGCCTGTGACTTGACTTGATATAGCCTGTGACTTGACTTGATATAGCCTGTGACTTGACTTGATATAGCCTGTGACTTGACTTGATATAGCCTGTGACTTGACTTGACATAGCCTGTGACTTGACTTGACATAGCCTGTGACTTGACTTGACATAGCCTGTGACTTGACTTGACATAGCCTGTGACTTGATTTGACATAGCTCAGACTTGACTTGACATAGCCTGTGACTTGACTTGACTTGACATAGCCTGTGACTTGACTTGACATAGCCTGTGACTTGACTTGACTTGACATAGCCTGTGACTTGACTTGACATAGCCTGTGACTTGATTTGACATAGCCTGTGACTTGACTTGACATAGCCTGTGACTTGACTTGACTTGATATAGCCTGTGACTTGACTTGACATAGCCTGTGACTTGACTTGTTTTGATATAGCCTGTGACTTGACATGACATAGCCTGTGACTTGATTTGATATAGCCTGTGACTTGACTTGACTTGTTTTGATATAGCCTGTGACTTGATTTGATATAGCCTGTGACTTGACTTGTTTTGATATAGCCTGTGACTTGATTTGATATAGCCTGTGACTTGATTTGACATAGCCTGTAACTTGACTTGACATAGCCTGTGACTTGACTTGATTTGATATAGCCTGTGACTTGATTTGATATAGCCTGTGACTTGATTTGATATAGCCTGTGACTTGATTTGATATAGCCTGTGACTTGATTTGACATAGCCTGTAACTTGACTTGACATAGCCTGTGACTTGACTTGATTTGATTTAGCCTGTGACTTGATTTGATATAGCCTGTGACTTGACTTGATTTGATATAGCCTGTGACTTGATTTGATATAGCCTGTGACTTGATTTGATATAGCCTGTGACTTGACTTGACTTGTTTTGACATAGCCTGTGACTTGACTTGATTTGATATAGCCTGTGACTTGATTTGATATAGCCTGTGACTTGACTTGACTTGATTTGATATAGCCTGCGACTTGACTTGTTTTGATATAGCCTGTGACTTGACTTGACATAGCCTGTGACTTGATTTGATATAGCCTGCGACTTGACTTGATTTGATATAGCCTGTGACTTGACTTGACATAGCCTGTGACTTGATTTGATATAGCCTGTGACTTGACTTGACTTGTTTTGATATAGCCTGTGACTTGACTTGACATAGCCTGTGACTTGATTTGATATAGCCTGTGACTTGACTTGACTTGTTTTGATATAGCCTGTGACTTGATTTGATATAGCCTGTGACTTGATTTGACATAGCCTGTAACTTGACTTGACATAGCCTGTGACTTGATTTGACATAGCATGTGACTTGACTTGATATAGCCTGTGACTTGACTTGACCTGACATAGCCTGTGACTTGACTTGATATAGCCTGTGACTTGACTTGACATAGCCTGTGACTTGACATGATTTGATATAGCCTGTGACTTGATTTGATATAGCCTGTGACTTGATTTGATATAGCCTGTGACTTGACTTGACATAGCCTGTGACTTGACTTGACATAGCCTGTGACTTGACTTGATATAGCCTGTGACTTGACTTGATTTGACTTGACATAGCCTGTGACTTGACTTGACTTGACATAGCCTGTGACTTGACTTGATATAGCCTGTGACTTGACTTGATTTGATATAGCCTGTGACTTGACTTGATTTGATATAGCCTGTGACTTGACTTGATTTGATATAGCCTGTTACTTGACTTGACATAGCCTGTGACTTGATTTGATATAGCCTGTGACTTGACTTGACTTGTTTTGATATAGCCTGTGACTTGATTTGATATAGCCTGTTACTTGACTTGACATAGCCTGTGACTTGATTTGATATAGCCTGTGACTTGACTTGACTTGTTTTGACATAGCCTGTGACTTGACTTGATTTGATATAGCCTGTTACTTGACTTGACATAGCCTGTGACTTGATTTGATATAGCCTGTGACTTGACTTGACTTGTTTTGATATAGCCTGTGACTTGACTTGACATAGCCTGTGACTTGATTTGACATAGCCTGTGACTTGACTTGATATAGCCTGTGACTTGACTTGACTTGACTTGACATAGCCTGTGACTTGACTTGATATAGCCTGTGACTTGACTTGACTTGACTTGACATAGCCTGTGACTTGACTTGATATAGCCTGTGACTGCCTTGACTTGATTTGACATAGCCTGCGACTTGACTTGTTGACATAGCCTGTGACTTGACTTGATTTGATATAGCCTGTGACTTGACTTGACTTGACATAGCCTGTGACTTGACTTGACATAGCCTGTGACTTGACTTGATTTGATATAGCCTGTGACTTGACTTGACATAGCCTGTGACTTGACTTGACAGCCTGTGACTTGACTTGAGATATAGCCTGTGACTTGACGACATAGCCTGTGACTTGACTTGATTTGACATAGCCTGTGACTTGACTTGACATAGCCAGCGCAGCCTGTGACTTGACTTGATATAGCCTGTGACTTGACTTGACTTGATATAGCCTGTGACTTGACTTGACTTGACATAGCCTGTGACTTGACTTGACATAGCCTGTGACTTGACTTGACATAGCCTGTGACTTGACTTGACTTGCCCAAGAAAAAAATTATTGGGACTTTCTTGAGACTTGCACATGTGTGACTTGGTCCCTTCTCTGTTCATCACACTCAGCTGCTAGATCATGTCCAGATCATATCTCATATTTCTACAGTCTCTCTCTCAGATCTTCTGTCCAGTGGGAAAACGTCTAGCGCCGGGATATAAATAGTTAAACTGCTGCCCTGTTCTTTAAACACCAGTTAAAACTCTTTTCTTGTGTTCTGTGTGTGCTCTGATTATTATTCTCCTGGTGTGTGTGCTCAATCACATCAGCACGAAACACTGAAATGATCAGGGTAATGAGCAGTGGAGCCAGCAGATGGCGGAAGAGGAGCACTCATTGCCTCATTATTTCCTCTCCATTACATTTTATTCTCATGTTTTGCTTTTGAATGAATTTTTATAGATTTTCAAATCACAATTATGACATTAAAAAATATATACAAATATTCTGCTCACTATACTTGTCCTGATGTGTTAAATATATAGGCTAATTGTAGGAAAAACTATAAATATAATAAATATACAATGATAGAATCATTATATTTTGAGAATAAAGTTGTTTTTACAACTTTTTTTCTTGAAACACAACTTTTTATTCCCAAAATTTTATTTAGACTTTCTCAAAATGTAACAAGTTTTTTCTCTAAGCAAAACATGTTATTCACACAATTTTATGATTTTATTCACATTTTATTTCCATGTTTTTTCTTTAACCAAATCGACATTATTTTCAAGTTTAATCTCAAAATTGAACAAAATCTCTACTTTTATTCTCTCTAAATTTAACAAGATTTTTCTCTAAACAACTTCATTCTTAATTTAATGATTTTATCCACGTTAAATTTAGAAATAAAATGTGGGGAATAAATTTAGAAAATTGAGAATAACGTTTTGTTTAGAGAAAAAAGTAATTTTTTTCTTGAAATATTAAATCATAACTGAGCAGTGAAATAAAACTAATTTCTGGAAACATCGCTGAATAAAGTTCAGCAGTGGATTAACCCGGTTATAGGAGCGTACACACAATCATAATATAATGAAATATCTCACAGTCAGAGCTAGCACAAAATATCACAGCTGCCGTGAAAGCTCATGCTCACTGTAGATCACAGAAACACACACACTCAGTGCTTCATAACTACAGGCACTAATCATGAGTACAGCAGGAACATGTGTTCATAACTACAGGCACTAATCATGAGTACAGCAGGAACATGTGTTCATAACTACAGGCACTAATCATGAGTACAGCTGGAACATGTGTTCATAACTACAGGCACTAATCATGAGTACAGCAGGAACACGTGTTCATAACTACAGGCACTAATCATGAGTACAGCTGGAACACGTGTTCATAACTACAGGCACTAATCATGAAAACAGCAGGAACATGTGTTCATAACTACAGGCACTAATCATGAGTACAGCAGGAATGCGTGTTCATAACAACAGGCACTAATCATGAGTACAGCAGGAACATGTGTTCATAACTACAGGCACTAATCATGAGTACAGCTGGAACACGTGTTCATAACTACAGGCACTAATCATGAGTACAGCTGGAATATGTGTTCATAACTACAGGCACTAATCATGAGTACAGCAGGAACATGTGTTCATAACTACAGGCACTAATCATGAGTACAGCTGGAACATGTGTTCATAACTACAGGCACTAATCATGAGTACAGCAGGAACACGTGTTCATAACTACAGGCACTAATCATGAGTACAGCAGGAACATATGTTCATAACTACAGGCACTAATCATGAGTACAGCAGGAACACGTGTTCATAACTACAGGCACTAATCATGAGTACAGCTGGAACATGTGTTCATAACTACAGGCACTAATCATGAGTACAGCAGGAACACGTGTTCATAACTACAGGCACTAATCATGAGTACAGCAGGAACACGTGTTCATAACTACAGGCACTAATCATGAGTACAGCTGGAACACGTGTTCATAACTACAGGCACTAATCATGAGTACAGAAGAAACACGTGTTCATAACTACAGGCACTAATCATGAGTACAGCAGGAACGCGTGTTAATAACTACAGGCACTAATCATGAGTACAGCTGGAACACGTGTTCATAACTACAGGCACTAATCATGAGTACAGCTGGAATATGTGTTCATAACTACAGGCACTAATCATGAGTACAGCTGGAACACGTGTTCATAACTACAGGCACTAATCATGAGTACAGCTGGAACATGTGTTCATAACTACAGGCACACTAATCATGAGTACAGCAGGAACACGTGTTCATAACTACAGGCACTAATCATGAGTACAGCAGGAACACGTGTTCATAACTACAGGGACTAATCATCAGTACAGAAGAAACATGTGTTCATAACTACAGGCACTAATCATGAGTACAGCAGGAATACGTGTTCATAACTACAGGCACTATCATGAGTACAGCAGGAATATGTGTTCATAACTACAGGCACTAATCATGAGTACAGCAGGAACATATGTTCATAACTACAGGCACTAATCATGAGTACAGCAGGAACATATGTTCATAACTACAGGCACTAATCATGAGTACAGCAGGAACATGTATTCATAACTACAGGCACTAATCATGAGTACAGCTGGAACATGTGTTCATAACTACAGGCACTAATCATGAGTACAGCTGGAACACGTGTTCATAACTACAGGCACTAATCATGAGTACAGCAGGAACACGTGTTCATAACTACAGGCACTAATCATGAGTACAGCTGGAACACGTGTTCATAACTACAGGCACTAATCATGAGTACAGCTGGAACATGTGTTCATAACTACAGGCACTAATCATGAGTACTGCAGGAATACGTGTTCATAACTACAGGCACTAATCATGAGTACAGCAGGAACACGTGTTCATAACTACAGGCACTAATCATGAGTACAGCAGGAACATGTGTTCATAACTACAGGCACTAATCATGAGTACAGCTGGAACAGTGTTCATAACTACAGGCACTAATCATGAGTACAGCAGGAACACGTGTTCATAACTACAGGCACTAATCATGAGTACAGGAACATGTGTTCATAACTACAGGCACTAATCATGAGTACAGCTGGAACGTGTTCATAACTACAGGCACTAATCATGAGTACAGCAGGAACATGTGTTCATAACTACAGGCACTAATCATGAGTACAGCAGGAACACGTGTTCATAACTACAGGCACTAATCATGAGTACAGCAGGAACACGTGTTCATAACTACAGGCACTAATCATGAGTACAGCAGGAATGTGTTCATAACTACAGGCACTAATCATGAGTACAGCAGGAACACGTGTTCATAACTACAGGCACTAATCATGAGTACAGCAGGAACATGTGTTCATAACTACAGGCACTAATCATGAGTACAGCAGGAACATGTGTTCATAACTACAGGCACTAATCATGAGTACAGCAGGAACACGTGTTCATAACTACAGGCACTAATCATGAGTACAGCAGGAACGTGTTCATAACTACAGGCACTAATCATGAGTACAGCAGGAAACGTGTTCATAACTACAGGCACTAATCATGAGTACAGCAGGAACATGTGTTCATAACTACAGGCACTAATCATGAGTACAGCAGGAACATGTGTTCATAACTACAGGCACTAATCATGAGTACAGCAGGAACGTGTTCATAACTACAGGCACTAATCATGAGTACAGCAGGAACATGTGTTCATAACTACAGGCACTAATCATGAGTACAGCAGGAACATGTGTTCATAACTACAGGCACTAATCATGAGTACAGCAGGAACGTGTTCATAACTACAGGCACTAATCATGAGTACAGCAGGAACATGTGTTCATAACTACAGGCACTAATCATGAGTACAGCAGGAACACGTGTTCATAACTACAGGCACTAATCATGAGTACAGCAGGAACATGTGTTCATAACTACAGGCACTAATCATGAGTACAGCAGGAACACGTGTTCATAACTACAGGCACTAATCATGAGTACAGCAGGAACGTGTTCATAACTACAGGCACTAATCATGAGTACAGCAGGAACACGTGTTCATAACTACAGGCACTAATCATGAGTACAGCAGGAACACGTGTTCATAACTACAGGCACTAATCATGAGTACAGCAGGAACACGTGTTCATAACTACAGGCACTAATCATGAGTACAGCAGGAACACGTGTTCATAACTACAGGCACTAATCATGAGTACAGCAGGAACACGTGTTCATAACTACAGGCACTAATCATGAGTACAGCAGGAACATGTGTTCATAACTACAGGCACTAATCATGAGTACAGCAGGAACACGTGTTCATAACTACAGGCACTAATCATGAGTACAGCAGGAACACGTGTTCATAACTACAGGCACTAATCATGAGTACAGCAGGAACATGTGTTCATAACTACAGGCACTAATCATGAGTACAGCAGGAACACGTGTTCATAACTACAGGCACTAATCATGAGTACAGCAGGAACGTGTTCATAACTACAGGCACTAATCATGAGTACAGCAGGAACACGTGTTCATAACTACAGGCACTAATCATGAGTACAGCAGGAACACGTGTTCATAACTACAGGCACTAATCATGAGTACAGCAGGAACACGTGTTCATAACTACAGGCACTAATCATGAGTACAGCAGGAACATGTTCATAACTACAGGCACTAATCATGAGTACAGCAGGAACACGTGTTCATAACTACAGGCACTAATCATGAGTACAGCAGGAACACGTGTTCATAACTACAGGCACTAATCATGAGTACAGCAGGAACACGTGTTCATAACTACAGGCACTAATCATGAGTACAGCAGGAACACGTGTTCATAACTACAGGCACTAATCATGAGTACAGCAGGAACATGTGTTCATAACTACAGGCACTAATCATGAGTACAGCAGGAACACGTGTTCATAACTACAGGCACTAATCATGAGTACAGCAGGAACATATGTTCATAACTACAGGCACTAATCATGAGTACAGCAGGAACGTGTTCATAACTACAGGCACTAATCATGAGTACAGCAGGAACACGTGTTCATAACTACAGGCACTAATCATGAGTACAGCAGGAACACGTGTTCATAACTACAGGCACTAATCATGAGTACAGCAGGAACACGTGTTCATAACTACAGGCACTAATCATGAGTACAGCAGGAACACGTGTTCATAACTACAGGCACTAATCATGAGTACAGCAGGAACACGTGTTCATAACTACAGGCACTAATCATGAGTACAGCAGGAACACGTGTTCATAACTACAGGCACTAATCATGAGTACAGCAGGAACACGTGTTCATAACTACAGGCACTAATCATGAGTACAGCAGGAACACGTGTTCATAACTACAGGCACTAATCATGAGTACAGCAGGAACACGTGTTCATAACTACAGGCACTAATCATGAGTACAGCAGGAACACGTGTTCATAACTACAGGCACTAATCATGAGTACAGCAGGAACACGTGTTCATAACTACAGGCACTAATCATGAGTACAGCAGGAACACGTGTTCATAACTACAGGCACTAATCATGAGTACAGCAGGAACACGTGTTCATAACTACAGGCACTAATCATGAGTACAGCAGGAACACGTGTGTTCATAACTACAGGCACTAATCATGAGTACAGCAGGAACACGTGTTCATAACTACAGGCACTAATCATGAGTACAGCAGGAACACGTGTTCATAACGCATCATCATGAGTACAGCAGGAACACGTGTTCATAACGCATCATCATGAGTACGGCAGGAACACGTGTTCATAACGCATCATCATGAGTACAGCAGGAACACGTGTTCATAACGCATCATCATGAGTACAGCAGGAACACGTGTTCATAACGCATCATCATGAGTACAGCAGGAACACGTGTTCATAACGCATCATCATGAGTACAGCAGGAACACGTGTTCATAACGCATCATCATGAGTACAGCAGGAACACGTGTTCATAACGCATCATCATGAGTACAGCAGGAACACGTGTTCATAACGCATCATCATGAGTACAGCAGGAACACGTGTTCATAACGCATCATCATGAGTACAGCAGGAACACGTGTTCATAACGCATCATCATGAGTACAGCAGGAACACGTGTTCATAACGCATCATCATGAGTACAGCAGGAACACGTGTTCATAACGCATCATCATGAGTACAGCAGGAACACGTGTTCATAACGCATCATCATGAGTACAGCAGGAACGCGTGTTCATAACGCATCATCATGAGTACAGCAGGAACACGTGTTCATAACGCATCATCATGAGTACAGCAGGAACGCGTGTTCATAACGCATCATCATGAGTACAGCAGGAACACGTGTTCATAACGCATCATCATGAGTACAGCAGGAACACGTGTTCATAACGCATCATCATGAGTACAGCAGGAACACGTGTTCATAACGCATCATCATGAGTACAGCAGGAACACGTGTTCATAACGCATCATCATGAGTACAGCAGGAACACGTGTTCATAACGCATCATCATGAGTACAGCAGGAACACGTGTTCATAACGCATCATCATGAGTACAGCAGGAACACGTGTTCATAACGCATCATCATGAGTACAGCAGGAACACGTGTTCATAACGCATCATCATGAGTACAGCAGGAACACGTGTTCATAACGCATCATCATGAGTACAGCAGGAACACGCGTGTTCGCATCATCATGAGTACAGCAGGAACACGTGTTCATAACGCATCATCATGAGTACAGCAGGAACACGTGTTCATAACGCATCATCATGAGTACAGCAGGAACACGTGTTCATAACGCATCATCATGAGTACAGCAGGAACGCGTGTTCATAACATCATCATGAGTACAGCAGGAACACGTGTTCATAACGCATCATCATGAGTACAGCAGGAACACGTGTTCATAACGCATCATCATGAGTACAGCAGGAACGCGTGTTCATAACGCATCATCATGAGTACAGCAGGAACGCGTGTTCATAACGCATCATCATGAGTACAGCAGGAACGCGTGTTCATAACGCATCATCATGAGTACAGCAGGAACACGTGTTCATAACGCATCATCATGAGTACAGCAGGAACACGTGTTCATAACGCATCATCATGAGTACAGCAGGAACACGTGTTCATAACGCATCATCATGAGTACAGCAGGAACACGTGTTCATAACGCATCATCATGAGTACAGCAGGAACACGTGTTCATAACGCATCATCATGAGTACAGCAGGAACACGTGTTCATAACGCATCATCATGAGTACAGCAGGAACGCGTGTTCATAACGCATCATCATGAGTACAGCGGGAACGCGTGTTCATAACGCATCATCATGAGTACAGCAGGAACGCGTGTTCATAACGCATCATCATGAGTACAGCAGGAACACGTGTTCATAACGCATCATCATGAGTACAGCAGGAACACGTGTTCATAACGCATCATCATGAGTACAGCAGGAACACGTGTTCATAACGCATCATCATGAGTACAGCAGGAACCGCGTGTTCATAACGCATCATCATGAGTACAGCAGAACACGTGTTCATAACGCATCATCATGAATACAGCAGGAACACGTGTTCATAACGCATCATCATGAGTACAGCAGGAACACGTGTTCATAACGCATCATCATGAGTACAGCAGGAACACGTGTTCATAACGCATCATCATGAGTACAGCAGGAACGCGTGTTCATAACGCATCATCATGAGTACAGCAGGAACGCGTGTTCATAACGCATCATCATGAGTACAGCAGGAACACGCGTGTTCATAACGCATCATCATGAGTACAGCAGGAACACGTGTTCATAACGCATCATCATGAGTACAGCAGGAACACGTGTTCATAACGCATCATCATGAGTACAGCAGGAACACGTGTTCATAACGCATCATCATGAGTACAGCAGAACACGTGTTCATAACGCATCATCATGAATACAGCAGGAACACGTGTTCATAACGCATCATCATGAGTACGGCAGGAACACGTGTTCATAACGCATATCATTCAGAGAATGTAATGCAACATCTCAATCTTTTCCATCATGTTTGATGTCTATTTGTTTAGAATATTGCCAAGGGTATTCTGGTGGTGGTTTGGAAAGTGAGAAACGCATTGGTAAACTTTAAAGACACTTTAAAGACTTCTAACTGTGTACAGTAAGCAAATGAGTTCCACAGGGGAAAGAAGGGTGGGCCACACTGTGTGCCCCCTCTCATGCCAGCAGCCAATCGCAACACTGGAATGGAGAAGCGCCAAATTGCAATCGCCCCCTATTCGGAAAAGGATAAAGGTACCCTTTCAACAGACACTCCTTGTTCTGGGCCTCTCCCCACGCGAGAGACAAACAGTTCACCATGTTCTGAGTCTGTCCGGCGAGGATTAGACTGCGACAGAGCAACCAAGTTCTGAGCCTCTGGTTTAACCAGAGAGACAACACAAGATCCAAGGATCTGAGCCTCCAGCCTGTGAGGAAAGAGACATTAACCAACACTATGTTCAGAGTTTTAGTCCCGCGAGAAGACTACCGCACGCCCCGAGTCTCCATAGAGAGACCAGAGCAGATTGACCAACTTCTGAGAGTCTGGCCCAAAGAGGCAGAGGACACACAGATATATTTGCAACAAGGTTAAGCTCAGGAGAGCAAACCTTCACTTCAAGGTTCCTCCATCTGCATGATCCAGATTAAGGACCTCCTGCACCTACTTCAGGGCCTCATCTGCGTGTCCCAGATTTTAGGACCCTTTGGTGCTCCAGGAAATCACCATCCCAAAGATCTTCGTGTTCAAGGCTGTTGAAACGGATTCCAGCTCCTTTCCCCACTGCCTTGTCACCCAGCACAACCAGTGGAAGAAGTCATCGCCATCGGACTGCTCACTCAATCACGTGGAACACAAATATCGCTTCACCAAACCACTTTCTAGAGACCTTGGCATTGTTTGTTTATTATCAGTATATTATTTCCTAATTTACATTAGATGTAATATAACTGATGCTAGTTAATAACAAATAATCATTTGTTTATTTGTTTGATGCATAATAAGGTTCTTCACCTTAATTTTAGAGAAACAACAGTTTATCTTTCCAGAAGATAACCTAACTCTTCCATAGCCACACTCAACTTAATCACATGTATTTTACGCATCTCATGCACTTTATTCCTTTATCATTCATTTAGTAGTTGTGTTAGTTATTCTTGTTTATTTTTTTGTTAATAAAATCTATTTTATTACAATCGTGTCTTCCTTGTGCTGATAATACAGAAGAGGCTCTACAAGTTAGAAATCTCACCAATCTTTCAGATAAATCAGCTGACCAGCTCTCCTCACTTTATATTCATTCTCAACGATTGGACCGCTCCTGTGTGGATATCATACAGCCAGGGTAATAGACCTTGACTAGTGTCCCAAACTAAGACAGGGGGAAGGTGGTCATCTGATGTACTCATAACCACACCTTAAGTCACGTGTGATCCAAAAATCACAACGTCAGCGCTCACGTGAGTACCAATCACTACCTTACTTGGCGTTATGTTGAGTCAATGTTAATATTAGCAGAAATGACGGTACATATAATAATAATAATAATAGATTATATTTATAACGCACTTTTCATTCCTGAAGAATCTCAAAGTGCTACAGGGGAAAAAATAACAATAGAAAATAAAAATATAGAATAATAAAAACATTCAACACATAAAAGCCTTTCTGAACAGAAACGTCTACAGTTCTGCTTTGAAATGGTCCAGGCTCTGCTCTCAGCTGGGGAGGGGGTTCCAGAGCAGCCCATGGTACGGAGCCTGGTGGTGGGGACTTGAAGAAGCAGGTGGAGGATTTCAGAGTGATGAGTTCTTGTAGATATGGCGGTGCATGTCCGGTGATGCAGTTATGTGTGTGCAGGAGGATTTTGTAGTCGATTCGGGATGAAACAGGGAGCCAGTGCAGTGAGTGTAGGACGGGAGTTATGTGATCATATTTACGGACTCTCATAAGGACTCTGGCAGCGCTGTTCTGGATGTACTGAAGCAACTGGATATTTCTGCCAGAAATCCCAATGAAGAGTCCGTTGCAGTAGTCAAGCCTGGTGGAGACAAAGGCATGGACAAGTTTCTCTGCATCGGCAAAGGTTAGAAGGGGACAGAGTTTGGAGATGTTTCGATGGTGATGGAAGGAGGTTTTGCAGATGTGTTTAATATGGTCATTGAAGGTCAGCTGGGGTCAAACTGAACCCCTAGGGTTGTGACTGAGGAGGAGAAAGTGATGACCTGGCCGTCAAAGATGAGCTGGGATAAAGGAGAGGAGTGGATCTGATGAGGGGTGCCAACCAGTAGTGCCTCAGTTTCACTGGAGTTCAGCTGGAGGAAGGTTCTTCCCATCCATGCCTTTATCTTCTCAAGACATGCGGTGAGTCGTGACAGAGCTGTGGAGGGGCTTGGGCAGTTTTGATATAAAGTTGCGTGTCAGCGGCATAACAATGAAATGACAGACCATGTCTGCTGATGACAGGACCGAGAGGAAGCATGTAGAGGATGAATAAGATTGGGCCAAGAACCGACCCCTGCAGAACACCACATGTAACAGGGAGCAGCTTGGTCTCACACTCCCCTAATATAACACGCTCAGTCCTGTCAGAAAGGCAGGACTGAAACCCCTGCAGTGCTGCTCCCGACAGTCCAACTATGTTGTGGAGGTGGTCCAGGAGGATGGTATGGTCCACTGTGGCGAAATCCGCTGTTAGGTCAAGGAGAATGAGCAGTGATGGTGATCCTGAATCAGCTGTCATAAGAAGGTCGTTTGTCTCCATGAGCAGAGCTGTTTCGGTGCTGCGTGCTGAGCAAAAGCCTGATTGAAATATCTCAAATCGGTTTTTGTTTTTTAGATGGTTGTTGAGCTGAGAGGCGGCTTCCTTCTCTAGAACCTTTGACAGGAAGGTGAGGTTGGAGATCGGCCTTTAATTTGCCGGGACCTCCGGGTATAGGGTTGTTTTCTTGAGTATTGGACGGATGACAGCAGCTTTGAGGGCAAGAGGGACAAAACCAGTTTTGAGAGAGAGATTCACAAACTGGGTGATGATTGGGCTGACAATGGGAACGAATGACTTGAGCAGAACAGGTCGGGATGGGATCCAAGGTGCAAGTGGATGGCTTCATATTTTTGATGGTTTCCTCAACGTGGCTCTGCTGAAAGTGTGAAACGAATGGCAATCTCCCGGGCGGGGGGTTGGAGGACGATGGAGATAGAGTGAAACGGCTTCATTTATTCAAGCAGCCGACAGCGCGAGAGGTGTGGAAGCACTGAGAGCTCCTCAGAGGACATCCTTCACTGTAAGCCACTCTGAAGAGCAGCTTCCATTGGACCCTTAGACATGTGCATGAGGGATATCAATCAGAGAAGTTTAGCTTCTCAGGTTATGATGATTTAGCCCGCCCACAACATTTGAGCTCGGGGAATTCGGTCTGGACTCGATCCATAGAGGAGTTATTATCCCCAAACAGAAACTGTTCGGACCAATGAGATCATCAGGGCGGGCTTTAGACCATGATGGACGGATGATCAACAGTAACGTAATCATCCACGCCATCAAAGGCACTTTGGGTTGAGTTTGCTCTTATCCTAAACGGAGAACTTGTTCGTATATGCATTCACCTTCACTATTTCTCTCAGAAATGATGATCGTGTTGGGAAGTACTCCGTGTATCCTTAAATTCTTTTATTACAACACAAGCAAAGATCGTTTACACTCATCTTTTTCTTGTAACGTTACTTAATCCAGCGCGCGTGCAGACAGGGTTGCCACGCTTTTTTGCAATGTCGCAAAATTGCTTCTCAAAACTATATCCCAAAACAATCCCAATAGCTTTGCGGGGTTTTCCGGAAAAAAATGGCGTTTGGTTGGCAAAATTTTATTTTAGTATGGTTGCCTGCTAAAATTCGCGTTCCTGGGTCTATATATTGCATAATTGGGGTCGCTTCAACCTGCGGGAAAAACACGGATTTGGCAACACACAGTGCAGTTGAGTTCTGTAGACGTTTTGCGTCGCTCCGTTGCTCTGATTGGTTGTAGGTCTATCCAATTGAGGTCTTTCCTGGTTGGGCTGAAACACACCCCATAATCACAGCCCAACGGAGCGGCATCAGACTCATATCTGACTAGAATTGAGTATGGCCACGTCAGGCTGGTTATGATCACCAAACATGTTTCAATCTTGACTCTACACGATGATGTTTAAGAGTTGCTCTTCTTTAAATCCATCCTTCTCTGATACTGTAAAGGCCTTTGATTGGCTGTTCACTGCTGATGTCACGCGCTCCACGAGCCTGATGATCAGTCACGTGACCAGCTCAGCCGGCTCGGATTGGTCAGCTCGAATCTGATCCTATGAGCCTGAGTTTTTTGAGCTGCCGTCATGGTACAGACCTCACGGTTTCCAGCAGCAGGGGGTGCAGGACACACACACACATACACACACACACATGTTGTGTTTCCATGTTTTATGGGGACATTCCATAGGCGTAATGCATTTTATACCGTAGAAACCGTATTTTCTATCCCCCTACAATGCCCCTGCCCCTAAACCTACCCATCACACACACACACACACACACACACACACACACACACACACACACACACACACACACATAAACACACATACACACATAAACACACATACACACATTTACATCTCAAACACGTGGATCACGCTGGTGTGTGTGTGTGTGTGTGTGTGTGTGTGTGTGTGTGTGTGTGTGAGAGAGAGAGGAGGTGTGAGTGTGTCTCGTTTACATCGATAAGGATCGTTAAGGGTTTTGCATGTTTAATGTGGCTGTGCGTGCGGGTGTGTGTTGCGATTCTTTTGTTCAGGATATTTTGATTGTGAGTGTGTGAGTAGCAGTGTTACACTCTTTAGTGTGTGTGTGTGTGTGTGTGTGTGTGTGTGTGTGTGTGTGTGTGTGTGTGTGTGTGTGTGTGTGTGTGTGTCTGACATTCGGATTGAATGACATCATTTCTCATGGGCAGAAATGCTCAAAGATCCAAGAACAACGTGTGTGTGTGTGTGTGTGTGCGAGAGAGAGTGTGGGTGTGTGTGTGTGTTCAGTGTGTGGGTTGTGGGTGTAGAGAGTGTGTGGGAGGGGGGACATACCGCTACAGCAAAAACTGCACATTGCAAGAAAATAGTTTATTCCAAATTTAGGGGGCCAAAGGGGGTAGGGGTGGGGTCTCTCTCTCTCTCTCTCACACACACACACACACACACACACACACACACACACACACACACACACACACACACACACACACACACACACACTTGACAAGGTTCAAAGTAAAATAAAAATATTATCCATTCCTCATTTGTCAGTCACGTTCTCTGCATCCAATCAGCTGCGTCCTCAGGGGAGTTTGGCCCCGCCCTCACCTACACCCTCCCCCCAGCAGCGCACAGGTGAGTGAGTGATTGAGTGCGCGCGCACAGGCAACAGCAGCAGCAGCGAGCGCGCGCATGATCGCAGCGGTCGAGAGCACAAGCCGAACCGCGACATGAGATTCGATCCGAACGGGCCAGATTGAGCAGACCCGAGCCGGCGGAGCGCGAGGAGACCGTGAGTAGCGCGAGGTTTACTCTGACCGGGGCTTTACCGAGTGAGAAGAGTAAAGTTGAGCTCGCTTCCTGAGATCTGCCTCAGGCTCGCGGGGCTCAGGCTTTGTCTCAGATTTATGACCCGGCTCTTATTAGATAGACTAGTATGTGAACGTTTGAGATTTAACTCGAGTTTTTGAATATTATGTGGATGTGTATAGTTGACACACACACACACACACACACACACACACACACACACACACACACACACACACACACACACACACACACACACACACACACACACACACACACACACACACACAGTGAACTGATAAGAAGAGATAAATTATGATCATAACCACTCGAGCTGCTATTTTTCCCAAGCACATTCATATTTAAAATGGATAAAATTATTAAAATCCTGAGCGTTGTTTTAATTTTACTAGTTAACAACAACAAAATGGACATTTACTCTACGCCACAGGCAAAACCATTGTTTATTTTCATACACTTGAAATTTTGGCCAATTTTGCTTCCAGAATAGTGGAGAGAAAACATCCAAAACATGTTTTAGTGTTTATTTTATTGCACTTTGTCTATATTTGTAGATTTCAGTTTCAGTTCATGTTTTTTGAATGGTCATGTTCTCTAAAAGAGTTGCTTCTCCACTTCAGCAGCAGTTATATTCACCAAAACTTACAGGTTTATTCCTATCTATATTCTGGAGGTTTCTGGCAAGGGGTTTGTTCATATAACATTCACACGTTTTTTTACAACACTTTAACTAAAGCGTGGTGAATGTGTGTTTTTCTGTCTGTTGACAGTATTTCCTGATTTATGGAGCGATAAAGAGAGAAATCACAAATCCTCTTTGTAAAAACCTTTAACTCTTACATGTCAACAAAATCAAACGAGAATTTAGAATATATTATTTTCTGCAATGCGTGTTTAATTAGATAACCTCAAATCTTAAAACCGTTGTATTTATTGCACTATGATGAATCAACGGCGGACAGGCTATATTAGTTAAGTTTGTTTTACCTGTAGTGTCTTGCTTTAAAGCCAACAGGAAATCAACACTGACCATTCTTATTTTAATGAATGTTGCTCTGCTTATTATAATGATATGTGCTTAAATAATGATGTGCCTTAAAACAGTAAGAAATAAAAAAAAAGTCAGTTTTCGGCATTACTTTTTTACACATGTTAGAATTATAATAAAGTTTATAGAAATATTTATGAAAAGAAATGTACACCTATGATCATAAAAAACGCTCAAACTGTTTTTTTCCCCCCCAGGTACAATAATATTTAAAATAAGCTATTATTATTAAAATAATGAGCGTTGTATTCATTTTAGTAGTTAACAATAAAACATTTATTAGCACGTTTACTCAAGACATCACAGGCGAAACCATTGTTTGTTTTTTCATACTCTGGTGAGTTTTAAGATTTGGCCAATTTTGCTTCCAGACTAGTGGAGAGAAAACATCCAAAACATGTTTTAGTGTTTATTTTATTGCACTTTGTCTATATTTGTAGATTTCAATTTCAGTTCATGTTTTTTGAATGGTCATGTTCTCTAAAAGAGTTGCTTCTCCACTTCAGCAGCAGTTATATTCACCAAAACTTACAGGTTTATTCCTATCTATATTCTGGAGGTTTCTGGCAAGGGGTTTGTTCATATAACATTCACACGTTTTTTTACAACACTTTAACTAAAGCGTGGTGAATGTGTGTTTTTCTGTCTCTTGACAGTATTTCCTGATTTATGGAGCGATAAAGAGAGAAATCACAAATCCTCTTTGTAATTGAACTTTAATATGAGAACAAAATCAAATAGGAATTTTAAACACATTTCTTTTCTGGAAATTAATACAAATGAGTGCATATTTCATTAGATAACCTAAAATCTTAAAACTGTTGTATTTATTGCACTATGATGAATCAACGGCGGACAGGCTATATTAGTTAAGTTTGTTTTACCTGTAGTGTCTTGCTTTAAAGCCAACAGGAAATCAACACTGACCATTCTTATTTTAATGAATGTTTCTGTGCTTATTATAATGATATGTGCATAAATAATGTGCATTCAATATAGTAACAAATAAAAACATTTTTTACCGTTCAGTACCGTTACTGGTCAGTTTTTACCGTTAGTTTTTAATTTATTTTTTACACATGTTAGAATTATAATAAAGTTTATAGAAATAGTTTTGACAAGAAATTCAGCATAAATGTATTTAAGTGGGTCCAGGCTTTTGTATTATATGCGCTTTAGTTTATTATTGATGAGTAAACAAAAGATTCACCACATTTTTTTGAAGACTGATGTAAAATACTAAAATAATAATAATACAAATAAAAACCTGAATGATTGGAAGTGAAAGGCGTTTCTCCTGAATGAAAGAGAATCATGTCAGAGCTTTATAACAGCTAGAAAGTCAAGTGACTGGTTTATATGTGTGATAAAACACACTCACACTGGGACTCAACGTTCCTGTATCGAGTAGATCTGTTTATAGACTCAGTGTTTGTGGGTTTAGCATGTTCCTGTGTGTGTGTGTGTGTGTGTGTGTGTGTGTGTGTGTGTGTGTGTGTGTGTGTGTGTCAGACGGACGGACGGAAACTACTACTAGTACATTTGCAGATTCTGCAGTGTAAAATGGCTTCAAGTTCACAGAGCGAGAGCGACAGGCTGCTAAAGGGTGTGTCTCTTTCTGTAATAACAGGTTTAAGTTCCACACACACACACACACACGAGAGTGATATCTCTGTGCTGATTCTCAGTTCTTCTCTTTAGTCTATAAAGGAATGTTTCGCTGTGTTTTATGGTTTATGATGAAACTTCCTCCGAACTTACTTGAGATTTTCTGACAATCACGGCTCAGTGCTTCACAAAACACAAGCTGGAACGCTTCGGTCTTTATAGTATCTGAAAGACATCTGAGTGCCAGTTGAGCAGCGTTTGACCATGACAAGCTACCATTACCGTCTCAAGGTCGAGCACAGGCTTAAAGTTAGTTCAGTTTATTTTAAAATATTCATCGTTTTATTGAACGTTGTTTTATTCGATTTTTTTTTGTTTGTTTAAAATGTTGCTATTTAGATTTAATTTACTTTTATGTCAGTTTTTGTTGGTTTTACTTTAATCATTTTCAGTGCTTCAACCTTAGCTTATTTCAGTTTTTTGAGAAGACAGTTTTTCAACAAATATTTATATTTTATTTCACCTTTTTGTCATTGAACAGAAAAGCTTTTAATATTTGTAGTTAGGATAAAAACACTCGTATATGGGAAAAAAACCTGGAAAAAAAAGATAGGACTTTCTATGCTTGTTAGAGAGTTGCGTATCTAATGCAATGACATGCACTCATGTTAAGAATTTAATTAACCATTTTTTTGGTAAATCAGGCATTTTATCCCCATAAAAAAATAATTCCTGGGTAACAGTAATGAATTTTAAAATTAATTTTTGGCATACACATGTACTGATTTGGAGCTGTAAAATGTTTTCCAATAAAGTAAATAAGACTTGTTTTATCCATAACTCAACAAAGTTGAGTTAGAATTGTGTGATCTAAATATGGGTTAAATTAATCGCCTGTGTCATTGTTAGCGGGAAGGATATTTTGCAATATTTCTCAGAGTTACTATAAAAACCATCCTTATATATATATCTTTTGTTTTGTCGCTATGGCGGGAACGGATCAAAGGTCGACTCTTGACATTAAAGAGGTATTTTCTGGGGTTATTTTACCTATAATATAAGGTTCAATGATGTGGCTTGTCAATTCTGGTGTCCAAAGCATATTCATAATGTTAAAAATATATAGATTTTTAAATACACTACATTGAATGACTCTACTTCCCCCCTCTTAATTACTCATGTGAGTATTCATTATAAATAATGTTTATTTAAAATGTCAATCCGGGTAACTTAAAATCTGAATACAGAAATACAACAAACATGTAAAAATATTAATGTGAATTTGATTATGAATAAAAGTGTTTAAAATCTACGTGGGTATAACGGTATTGATGTTTTCAATGAAAACTACAGATATAGTGATGATACTGAGCTTATTTACATTTTATAACAGACTTTTGTCTCCAAATTGTGATTTCTCTAATGTCATTCCTGGATAACCCATCAATGGCCATTTTGGTATAATACTGTATCAAAAAGAAGCCCCTGAAGGACCCAAAACATGTGCGAAGGCCAGAAAGCGTCTCTTAAAATGATGATATCTTGAGCTTTTCAGCCACTGGTGCACTTTATCAATATCACGTGTCCTTTTGGATAACACTAATAAAACATTTATAATGTATTCATGTTAAAAACTATCTATTCAATGTAAAAGATTACCTTAAAGTGCCTCATTATAAATTATAGAAAAAATACCTCTTTAATGTCAGAAGTCGACCTTTGACCTGTTCCCGCCATAGTGACAAAACAAAAGGTGTAGTATGTTCTGTAAGAAAATATTTCATGTTTGATTCATTGTGTTACTTGCCATTGCACAAAAGCTTGTTTACAGTAGAAAGAGCTTCACACTATGTTCTTTTGCCCACTGAAAGGTTCTTTTGGGAAGCAAACATGTGCCTTCCAAGGCATCGCTGTAGAAACCCTCTTTTGATACATTAGTTTTAAAGAGATGTGTGCGATTGTGATACATCGTCTCGTACGTTAACGCTTGTGTTTGTGGTTTAGTGTCCAGGATGTGTTTGAGACTTCTGCGTATTTAAATCAGATTTTTTCTGTTTTGTCTGTGAGCTGTGTTTCCTAAATGGCAGTTTTTACACACGATGAGGAGGGTGTTTGTCCTTGGGTTGATTCTGAGGTTTGTGAGATAACGGTGAGTTACTGGAAGGCTTCTGCTCGGGCACAGTCAGCACACATTTGAGCTGATGCACAGCCTGTGATTGGTCGAGGTGCAGTCAGGCCGCTGTCTGTCCATCTCTGTGGGAAATGTTTTTCTGGATTTGTGCGTCCGTTCAGGTTACTCTGGTGAGAGTGTGTTAGATGGGCGGATGATCTCTAGTGTGGTTTTGTATTAAATGTATTGAAAATACACATTTATATATGGTATGTTGCTCTAGTCTAGAGGCTCAGTGACTCTCACAAAACGGTCAGGAAATGTAAAAGTCAAATAGAAAGTTATTTGAGAGTTTATGACATTTACTGTAATGCACAAAAGTTCTGTTGTTGTGTATTTAATATGCTGATTTTAGTAGACCATCCAGATGCATTATGGTAATCTGACTCACAAGTGTGTTTATTTGACACGCATATTGTCAAACACCAATGTTCATAAAACAGTCTTAATGCAAATTATAATAGAATGAGTCAAATCTGTATTAAAATAAAAAATAAATCAGTTAGAAATCAAAATGGTACAAATTTTTATATGATTATACAGTAATGAAACCTATATGAAAATGTGATTTTATTCATTTATTTATTTTTCTATAAGATTTAGGCCTATTAATAGTTTATATAGCTATATTATAACTTTAATTTATGCAGATTTAAATAAAAAAGTCATTGTATTACGGTAGAATAATATTTGAAAACTCGTCAGTAATCTGCATAATCTGGTTTAACCCTTTCATGCATGAGTTATGATAACCTCAGTCGGGATGTGTTTTTATTGCTCTTAGGGCATGAAAAACTAGATTTGATTTTTCAAAGAGATTTTCATGCGTTTATGCTTTAAACTGAAGAGATACTGTATTAAACATAATACAGTAATAACACCGCATTATTGTGTGTATTTAACAAACCAATCAATACAATTTTATAAAATCATGTGAAAACTATGAAATATAGATGTGATTTATGAAATATTGCACTTCACACAAGTTGAACTTCGCATATCTTTGATATCAGAACATGAGGATGTGATCTCTACAACCTGTGGAAACCCAACTGTACGATTTACTCTTATAAGCTGATGTTTCTGATTATGTTCAAGATGGACAGATGTCTACCAGTGTTGGGGAAAACGCATTACAAGTAACATGCATAACGCAATCACATTACTTTTTGGATGTTAATGCAATTACATTCTAATAACACGTACATATATTTATAGTCAAAAAAAGTTACTGCAGATTAAGTATTTTCAAAAACAATAGTCACAGTAATAGTATGAATTAGCTGAAATATAGCTGTTGATGCATGATGTCCAGTGTAGTGATTAAACAGAATTTTCTCTCAAACTAGAATCAATACTTTATTTAACTTTTTACCTGCAAGATTCTCCTAGGATAGAAGGAATGGATGGACATTCTGGAGCAAGTTGGCATTTCTGACTGGCCATTGGTCATCTTGGTTTGGAGGGAAAAAAATTGACTTATGACTTGCCATTTGATGGCAATGTATAGGATGATGTGTTTATTTATGAAAATGTCATATATATATGTATACATCCTATATTCATTCCTTGTGTTTTTCCTCTGTTATAGTAGATCCGATTCTTGACCGATGGTTCACCGCTGCATGTCTCCATGAGCGACCTCTGACACTCGAAGGCCCCTCCCATTCATTCCCACCTATCAGATCCCAGCCAATCACTCGCTCCGCTGTCTTCGATGGCCCAACCGCCGTCCGCTGCGATGGTTTGCCACAGCAACGAGTCTGTGAAGTTCTTCTACGAACTCAGCAAGAAGAACATCAGCGATACATGGCGGTCGAAAGACATTGTAGTGGTTTCCCTGGGACTGCTCGTTTGTGTTTTTGTGATCTTCGCCAACATCCTGGTCATGATGGCCATCTTCATGAACCGCAGGTTTCATTACCCCATATACTATCTGCTGGGAAACCTGGCGGCTGCGGATCTGTTCGCTGGCATCTCCTACTTGTACCTGATGTTCCACACCGGCCCCTGGACGGCCAAGCTCACCGTATATCAGTGGTTTGTCCGACAGGTAAGGGTGTGGTTTGGGCGTGTCTGGGATTGGTGTTTAATGAGTAATGTTGGTGCTGAATGGTGAAACCATGACTGGTTTAGCAATAGAAACCGCACCGATTTTCAGTTGTTTGACTGTGTAGGAGGAAGCGTTTATAATGGTTGAATGGATTTTTTTATTTATAAAAGAACTGTTATATTTAGATTTTATTACATTTTTAAAGATTGGTTCAAATTGTTAAAGATTTATAAATTCAAGTAACCGATTAAAATGGGAAATTTGTGGAAGATCAGCTGGGGGGAGAAGCCATGTGTTATTGTAAGAAAAATATCCATATTTATAACTTTATAAACAAATATAGTTATCGTAATAGTTTTCTTTCCTGGTGTGAACGGGCCTTTACAGTTACCACTATCTTCCATGGGTAACTATGTGATGAGATACTTAGCACACTATTATCACTCAAAGGCTGGCTGTCTAAGTGGTGTTCGCAGAATAACATAGGGTTGATAGACAATTAGAAAAGCTTTTGGGGCAAACATGACCTGTTGAAAAGAGATGTTATTCATCCCTCCTGGTATGATGCCGCTCTTCTCTCTAGTAATTTGGCATAAAGTCTTAGAGCTAAACCTTGACTGACTTAGGCCCAGGTCAGAAAGCAGACTCACTGGCTTACGCGACCATCTGCTAGCTGCCTCACATCACAGAAGTCACATAGAGACTCTTTCACCTAAATATTATCACATAGAGACTCTGTCTGTTCCACGAATTAGTAAATACAAAAAAATCAGTTTAATTGATGTCCAACAAATAAACAACATATATAATACAGGTCCTTCTCAAAAAATTTGCATATTGTGATAAAAGTTCATTATTTTCCATAATGTAATGCTAAAAATTAAACTTTCATATATTTTAGATTCATTGCATACCAACTGAAATATTTCAGGTCTTTTATTTTGTTTTAATAATGATGATTTTGGCATACAGCTCATGAAAACCCAAAATTCTCAAAAAATTAGCATATCATGAAAAGGTTCTCTAAACGAGCTATTAACCTAATCATCTGAATCAACTAATTAACTCTAAACACCTGCAAAAGATTCCTGAGGCTTTTAAAAACTCCCAGCCTGGTTCATTACTCAAAACCGCAATCATGGGTAAGACTGCCGACCAGGCATTCCCAGGTCAAGCCACTTTTGAACCAGAAACAGCGGCAGAAGCAGCACTGGACTGTTGCTCAGTGGTCAAAAGTACTTTTTCGGATGAAAGCAAATTTTGCATGTCATTCGAAAAACAAGGTGCCAGAGTCTGGAGGAAGACTGGGGAGAAGGAAATGCCCAAATGCCTGAAGTCCAGTGTCAAGTACCCACAGTCAGTGATGGTCTGGGGTGCCATGTCAGCTGCTGGTGTTGGTCCACTGTGTTTTATCAAGGGCAGGGTCAATGCAGCTAGCTATCAGGAGATTTTGGAGCACTTCATTCTTCCATCTGCTGAAAAGCTTTATGGAGATGAAGATTTCGTTTTTCAGCACGACCTGGCACCTGCTCACAGTGCCAAAACCACTGGTGAATGGTTTACTGACCATGGTATTACTGTGCTCAATTGGCCTGCTAACTCTCCTGACCTGAACCCCATAGAGAATCTGTGGGATATTGTGAAGAGAAAGTTGAGAGACGCAGGACCCAACACTCTGGATGAGCTTAAGGCCGCTATCGAAGCATCCTGGGCCTCCATAACACCTCAGCAGTGCCACAGGCTGATCGCCTCCATGCCACGCCGCACTGAAGCAGTCATTTCTGCAAAAGGATTCCCCACCAAGTATTGAGTGCATAACTCAACATAATTATTTGAAGGTTGACTTTTTTTGTATTAAAAACACTTTTCTTTTATTGATTGGATGAAATATGCCAATTTTTTTTAATTTTTCATGAGCTGTATGCCAAAATCATCAGTATTAAAACAATAAAAGACCTGAAATATTTCAGTTGATGTGCAATGAATCTAAAATATATGAAAGTTAAATTTTTATTATGGAAAATAATGAACTTTTATCACAATATGCTAATTTTTTGAGAAGGACCTGTACAGATGATCAAATGATAAAGCTCGGGTTTCTGAATATTCAATCCCTTTCCCCTTATTAAAATCCCTAAAGTGCTTATTAAAAATGATATCATTACAGATAAAAATCTAGATGTCTAGATAAATCTAGATAAAAATCTAGAAAAATCTAGATGTGCTGTTTAAGCCCACCCCACAAGATTATTGTTATAAACACGAGCCGCGTCTGAAAGGAAAAGGGGAGGAGTTGCTGTAATTTATAATAATATCTTCAGTATTACTCAGAAGTCTAGTTTCAAATATAATTCCTTTGAAGTTTTGGTGCTTTATGTAATGTTATGTAGTGCAAAGGATAAATCCTGTGTAACATTTGTGTTAGCTACTGTATACAGGCCACCAGGGCACAATACAGACTTTATCAAAGAATTTGCTGGTTTTCTATCAGAGCTAGTTCTGGCCGTAGATTAATTACTAATTGTTGGTGATTTTTAATATTCATGTTGACAATGAAAAAGACGCATTGGGATTGGCATTTAAAGACATTCTAAACTCTATTGGAGTTAGACAACACGTGTCGGGACCCACTCATCGCCATAATCATACTTTAGACCTAATATTGTCACATGGAATAAATGTTGATACCATTAAAATCCTGCAGCAGAGCGATGACATCTCAGATCATTACCTAATATCATGTATACTTAATTTAGCTAAAGCTGCAAAGCCGTCCCCTCGCTTCAAATATGGCAGGACTATCACCGCTGTGACTAAAGATTGCTTGGTAAATAATCTTCCTAATCAGTATCATCTCCTCAGCATTCCAGATAGCTTAGAGGAACTCGATGTTGCAACAGAAACTATTGACTCTCTCTTTTCCAGTACTTTAGACACAGTCGCTCCCCTGCGCTTAAAGAAGATAGTCCAACGCCGTGGTACAACGAGAACACTCGGGCCCTTAAAACAGCAGCCAGAAAAATGGAGCACAGGAAGAAAACAATACTAGAGGTTTTTCGCATTTTGTGGAAAGAGAGCATGATTGCATACAGAAAGGCCGTAAAAACAGCTAGATCTGCTTATTTTTCAAACTCTCTTCGAAGAAAACAACCACAACCCTAGGTATTTATTCGATATAGTGGCTAAACTAATGAGAAATAACTCTGATCACAAGTTCAGTATGGAGTACCGCAAGGCTCAGTGTTAGGACCGTTGCTCTTCACCCTGTACATGCTACCACTGGGAGATATCATTAGGAAGCATGCGTTAGATTTCATTGTTATGCTCAGCTCTATATTTCTTTGCACTCCGACGGAATTTACTAATTCACAAAATTAATGGAATGCATAGCTGATATAAAAAATTGGATGACAGAAGAAACAATTATTGGACCAAAAAGTAGTTGACCTAGAACACTGTCTAACCCTCGATGGCTGCTCTGTCAAGTCCTCGTCAGCAGTAGACCTGGGTGTGCTCTTTGATACCAATCTCTCATTTGAAAGCTATGTTTCTAGCATCTGTAAAACTGCATTCTACCATCTTAAATTACAACATGACAAATGCTAAACAGTGTGTGTTCAAGCTTTCATGACCACAAGGCTAGATTATTGTAATGCCCTACTGGGTGTTCTCTTTATAGTAATCAATATAGTTATAGATATCATTATAATTATTGTTATAGTATAAGTGCATAGTGTAAAGCATGTTAATTGGAGCACAACTATTGAGTTCCTCTTTCTGAGGTTCTACAGTAATTTGGTGATGGAATATTGATGAAGGTCTTTTTTGTGTGTCTATCAGGGTTTGATCGACACCAGTCTGACCGCATCTGTGATTAATCTGATGGCCATCGCGCTGGAGCGACACCAGACCATCTTCACCATGCAGCTGCACAGTAAAATGACAAACCACAGAGTCGTGCTGCTCATCATTGGCATCTGGCTCATCGCCATAGTGATGGGTCTGGTGCCCACTATGGGATGGAGCTGCGTGTGCAACATCTTGCAGTGCTCCACCATGGCGCCGCTCTACAGCCGCAGTTACCTGGTGTTCTGGGCCGTGTTGAACTTGCTGATCTTCACAGTCATGGTGGCCGTCTACACTCGCATCTTCATCTACGTCCGGCGCAAGAACCACCGGATGAGCCAGCACACCTCGCAGGTCAAACACAAGGAGACGGTGTTCAACCTCATGAAGACAGTCTTCTTGATATTGGGTGAGACGGATACTTCTTTCTGACTTGCGTGTCCTAATGTGTTAAAAGTTAAAATGAAGGTATCGTAAATATATCAGAACTGGACCACGGAGCAATGGAAGAAGGTGGCCTGGTCTGATGATCACGTGTTCTTTTACATCACGTGGATGGCCGGGTGTGTGTGCGTGGCTTACCTGGGGAACACATGGCCCCAGGATGCACTATGGGAAGAAGGCGAGCCGGCGGAGGTGATGCTTTGGGCAATGTTCTGCTGGGAAACCTTGGGTCCTCCATCCATGTGGATGTTACCAACATAATATTAGGTCTTAATGTTATGCCTGATTGGTGTATAGTTGTGGTTATATTTATTGTTATAATCGTAGTTGTGCTTCTAGAGTTATGGCTCTTGGTGTGAACAGACCTTGAGTCTTGAAGGCCTCAGGCTGCCCAGTGGGTTTATATCGCCACATAAATTCAGACTCAGATATGGTTTGTTTTGTCGATCCAGCAGTACCTCTGAAGACTATCAGTAGTTTCATCATGTTTTAGTTAGACTTGAGCTAGAACGAACGGACCCTCAGCAATTGGCTCCATCGATTGTTCTGAATGTGTTCTGGAGAATAACACACAGCAGCTCAGCCGACACTCACAAACACGCTGGGGATCTGGGGGAGGAAGGCCTGTCCGGGCTCGTCTAACCGGACCTGCATGTTTTCGCTATCTCAGTCTCCTTTCTGCCCTGTCTCTTCACCCTCCCAGAGAGAGAGAGAGAGAGAGAGATAGAGAGAGAGAGAGAGAGAGAGAGAGAGAGAAAGAGAGAGGCGAGTACGTGCATGTTCTGACTATAACCGCACGTCATGCCTGCTCGCGCTCGCTTGCAGGGAATGTTGACACACACATTCTGCCAAACTTCCTGGAAACTCAAGCTTCGTGAAGTCTTGGAAGTGTCCCATAAACACACACACACACACACACACACACAGTTAAGACGTTTCCTGAGCGCACATCTGAGACCACTAGATAAAATGAAGTGTTGCATTAGCGTCTAAATGCTGTTGTTGAATGCTAACTGTCATCTTAACCGCAGTGCTGACTTCAGTCCACAACAACGACAGTATTAATGTATAGAGTGCATTTAAACAATGTAAACAACAGAAAAGGCCTGATCATCTTTGGATTTACAATGACAGTGTGGAAGAGATAGAAGTTCAGTTTGTTTCACTTTAGCAACCCTCCTCTGACGTCTGTTGTCACGTCAGTTTTATGTCTGCAGTGCTTTATGTAGTACGGATTGTTTCACCGCAGCTTCACTGTAAACAACAGGAAAATAACAATCAATGATGCAAACTTCATCAAATATGAGACTAAATCAGATTCTGCTGTAAAAAGACTTTTACTTACATTTGCATCACCTAGAAATTAATAAAAGTAACCAAACTGTATTGCGGAAATATGTGGGTGGGGGAGTTCGCTTTGTGTTCTTTAACAAGGAAACAAATCATGAAAATTTTTTCTTCTTCACCATGTCCTCTGTCGAAATACTGGGTCTTGTTTATTAACAATTATGTGGATTATTTATATTCACTGTAGAACACAGAAAAAAATGCATACACACAAGAATTTATTCATAACCTTGTTATAACTAATACACTATATTAGTGTTGTGACGCCTGCCTTCACATGCACATGAGCTTTAATGCCACTTTAATATGGAGTCGGCCCACCCTTTGCAGCTCTAACAGCTTCAGCTCTTCTGGGAAGGCTTTCCTCAAGGTTTAGGAGTGTGTTTATGGGAATTCTTCTAGAAGCGCATTTGTGAGGTCAGGCACTGATGTTGGACGAGAAGGCCTGGCTCGCAGTCTCCGCTCTAATTCATCCCAAAGGTGTTCTATCGGGATGAGGTCAGGACTCTGTGCAGGCCAGTCCAGTTCCTCCACACCAAACTCGCTCATCCATGTCTTTATGGAGCGACGCTTTGTGCACTGGAGCGCAGTCATGTTGGGACAGGAAGGGGCCGTCCACAAACTGATCCCACAAAGTTGGGAGCATGAAATTGTCCAAAATGTCTTGGTGAAGCATTAAGAGTTCCTTTCACTGGAACTAAGGGCCAACCCCTGAAAAACAACCCCATCTCATAATCCCCCTCCACCAAACTTTACACTTGGCACAATGCAGTCAGGCAAGTCCCGTTCCCCTGGCAACCACCAAACCCAGACTCGTCCATGGGATGGTCAGACAGAGAAGCGTGATTGGTCACTCAGAGAACACGTCTCACTGCTCTAGAGTCCAGTGGTGGCGTGCTTTACCCCACTGCATCCCACGCTTTGCATTGCTCTTGGTGATGTAAGGCTTGGATGAGCTGCTCGGCCATGGAAACCCATTCCATGAAGCTCTCTCCGCACTGTTCCTGAGCTCATCTGAAGGCCACAGGAGTTTGGAGGTCTGGAGCGATTGACTCTGCAGAAAGTTGGTGACTTCTGCGAACCCATGTGTGCTACCCTCAGCATGCGCTGACCCCGCTCTGGGGTTTTACGTGGCCTACCGCTACCAAACATGTAACATTCCCAAAGGATTTTCTCATAATGCTAAACGTTTATTTTGCATGTGACTGTATGTTTCTGAATATGTCTTGTGCTCCTCTGGCAGGTTGTTTCGTGGTGTGCTGGACGCCAGGTCTGGTCCTGCTTCTGCTGGATGGTCTCTGCGATACCTGCGATGTCCTGACGTACGAGAAGTTCTTCCTGGTGCTGGCCGAGTGTAACTCCTTCATGAACCCCATCATCTACTCCTACCGCGACAAGGACATGCGCAACACCTTCAAACGCATCCTCTGCTACCCGTGCCGGAAGTCCCAGGAGACGGGCGAGCACTCGGGCGTCCGCTTCAACACCCTCGAGCAAGAGGTACTCTCCGAGAGCGACGGGACCCACAGCAATCACAACGCCAGCGTCAAACCGCCCCTCAAGCGCCCGCTTTAGCACAAGAGCCAACGCCCAACAGGCACGCTTTCATCTGCAAGAGTGAATTACACACTTAAGCTATAAACACGGCAAAAAAGGTTCTCCTGCAGTCTTGTTTTCCAGCACAAACATCTAATCATTTTTAAATCAAGATGCATTTAATAGAGAAGCTAGGATATTAAATCTGAAAAATGTATTAAAATGAAGTGAGTTTGTTCTTAATATAAGATTAATTGTTCTTTTTAATCTTGAAATTCTGACTTTTTTTCTTGCAGTTGCAATCGTGAGATAAAAAGTCAGAATTGTGAGAAGTCGCATTGCCTCTCCATTAAATGTGGATTTGAGAACGTTTAAATGTTTGTAGAATCACTGAGTAATGAAATATTGATTATCGTAGTGTTGCTATTAAACGTGTGTCTTTGTATTTCCTTGTAAAGTGGCATTTTAGCTGTGCTTCGTCATGTGTACTGAAACCTCCGTCACTAACCGCTAGCACGGCCTTTACCGCGTATAGCTAACTAACATAAACTAGCATGACTGTTCAATCGCTCAACGCATAACGAGCTAAACCTGGCATGCCTGCGATCTAGAAACACGGCAGTCGCGCGGTCTGCGCCCGGCCCAGCTGGTTCGTACCGCGCACCCAGTGCTCATGTTAGACCTGGTTCTTGCTGAAGAGTGTGTGTGTGTGTGCATGTGTGTGTTGCTAACGGCTCTTCTCTTGTGTGTTGTGCGCAGCGGAGACGCCGTGTGCTGCAGGAGTCGTGGGTCGTATGTAGATTTGCTTGCTTTTAAATCCTCACAGCTGCTCTCGATCAGACTCTAATCACTCGATCGCTAACATCTTCACCTGCTGACTCTCCGTCCACCATCACACTAACGATCACTAACCGCTCGGGTGGGGTCATGTGATTCACAGTTCGCACATGCGTCACGGTTACTGAGCTGCTGCTTGGGCCTCTTCAACACTGTTTTTATCTTCTCACTAAATTATCCCGTGTGTGTGTGTGTGTGTGTGTGTGTGTGTGTGTGTGTGTGTGTGTGTGTGTGAGTGTGTGAGTGTGTGAGTGTGTGAGTGTGTGAGTGTGTGAGTGTGTGAGTGTGTGAGTGTGTGAGTGTGTGTGAGTGTGTGTGTGTGTGTGTGTGTGAATGACGCACACATTTGTGAGCGTCTTTGTAATGTTGCGGTTGTGTTTCTGGCTAACAGATGTGCAGCGCTCAGTGCTGTGGGCGTGTGTGTGCTAATCATGTAAATATTTGCACGTGTCAGTGTGGCTCGTGCATAAAATATTGCACGCGAGCATCACACACACACACACACACACACACACACACACACACACACACACACGTGGTTTTAATCGAGTTCCTAGCACATCCTGTACTAACCAACCAGAATGTGTTTCCCTGCATTAATTTTCAAACAACATTCAAAATGTCCCTGTCTTTTATAGTCTTTTTTTAAGCTTTAATCGGTTGTATCTTACGAGTTTTGTTTCTGTATGATCTGTACTGAAGTCTCATGAAGCGTGTCACATTTTGCATGAAGAAACATGTCAATGATCCTAAAAAACGGACTTCACTGTATAAAATATCAGTAACAATTTACAATGAGGTGAACTAACAGTGAGCAATATATTCTAGCTAATAATACAGATGTTCATGATAGTCCAGTGCATTGACGAGTGTAAATAACTTTGAATGTATTAGTAAATGCTCACTGTTGTTAGTTGTTAGCGAAAGCCTCATTGTGACGTGCTCCTGAAATGTCTTGTGAATTAAGAGCTGGACACGCGGGTTCATGAGTTTCAGTCGTGTGTTTTTGATTTAATCATCTGTTTGTAGTCGACCAATGAGACGCACGCACGGATATCTTGGTCTTGCGTTCAGATTTTGATGCTGGAAGTGTCCGTGTGTCTGTCCTCACTGATGATGTACGTAAATGAGTTTGATTAATAAAGGTGCTTCCTGAAGCAGCTTCTGTCTGTGATCTGCTTGATGTCCAGAGCGTCTCAGGCTGCATTTAGACCGGCGGATCGTCTCCGTTTGGAGCTCTTTAGCAGCTCTTTAGATGGGCGTTCCCCGTCCTAAAGCCGTCTGGGATGGATTGATTGATAGTCTCTCAGATCTTCTGCTGCCTTTCCTTCACGTCCGCTCGGGTGTGCTTGGGTGTGAGGTCATCTTAAGTTAAGACTAGTTGACGGTGATTTGCAGCCCAGTGTTTTGTCGGCTCTCTGTGTCTCAGGCTCGCAGGGCTCGTGACGGAGGCGGTGAACAGGCTAACGGAGGGCAGGTGGTGCTGAAGGATGCGGAGAAGATGCTGGACTCCTCTGAGAGCTGAGCAGGATCGAGCCGTCGTGCTGATTGGTTGAAGAAGCTGTCAATCACTCTCAGTGTGTTTCTCTGAACAGTTGACGAAGAGACTGATTTCTTACTGTGAATGGATTGTGTAAATATTGTTTTTATTTAATTAAAGTCTTACTGGTGGATTTTATCCACATTGTTGTGTCTTTGACTTCTGATTAACATTATTTAGGTACCAGCGATTCAACAGAGGTAATTGCATAATTGTGGATACCACAACAAAAACTAACACACAACTGTGTTTAAAAATATATTAACAATTAAATGAATGGCATGTAGCCTTTAGATATTTCTCAGGTAAATACACCCTGCTTCAAGTTTTTCAGTTATTCCATTAAACTTTGTGTGAGTGATTGTATCGGGTTTAAAACGTCTCTGGTTACAACTGGTTCCCTGAGAAGGGGAATGAGACTCTTGGGAACGCGTCTGACGCACTTGCTTAATCGCGACAATTGTATCGGCAGTTGTATTAAAAAGGAGCCTAGAGAACATGTCATCCTCTTCTTCATCTGAAGGGTCCATGTAGGCAGCCCAGAAGCATAGCAACGAGACACAGTGTCTCATTCCCCTTATCAGGGAACCATGGTTACATTTGGGTTAGAACCCAATTGTTACAACGCGAGACATTCCCTTTCGAATGGGAACTCGCACTGCGTCCTAGGATGCTAATGGGGAACAAATGTCCACGCTGCATGCTGAGGGGATTGCATACCAGATTGTCTGTGACTAAGCACAAGATAATTTTCTCAAAGTTTAAGTTTAATTCCCCAAAGGTACACACCAGTATTCCACGGTCTGTGTCATTACTCCCTATGGCTGCTGCCCAAGCTACATGCCTCAGTGAGGAAGTACAATCTCACCATTCCCATCGCAAGGTCAAACAGAAGGACTTGAAAGGCATTGGAATCATTATCCTAGGAAAGATTCCTTTAAGGCAGGGCTATTCAAATCTTACCCTGGAGGGCACTGCAGAGTTTAGCTCCAACCCTGATCAAACTCCCCTACCTGTGATTTTATAATGAGCCTGAAGACATTGATTAGCATGTTCAGCTGTGTTTGATCAGGGTTGGAGCTAAAATATGCAGTGCATTGGCCCTCCAGGGTAAGATTTGAATCGCCCTCCTTTAAGGGAATACCACCAGGGACAATAATGGGATCTTGGCCTGTCTCGCCAGGGAGGCTAAATTAATTCTATCTGTACCCTGTCAGCCTACAACCAGTCTGCTTAACATATCCTCTATACTGTGCCTCTATCAGAGGCCTGAGAAGGTATTGCATAATGGCAATAACCACAACACATTGGATTCCAGAGACAGGCGTCCTGGCGAGCAAGTCTTAACATAACCCTCCAAGCGAGGGGAGTGACATTGCTCATCGAAAGGGGTTTTCCAGAATCTACAGAGCATAGGGGGGACACTAAGTACTCTGCATAGTGACCCTCAATGAGGGGAGTACCTATCAAGCTCTACTGAAGTCTATCAGGGAAGAGGCCTCACTTATAAAGAGGCCACAGGAAGGCCTATCTTTATCCGGGGAGTGAAGTACTCTGCAAACCGATCCTCTCAAATGAGGGGACTACTGAAAAAGCTTGACTACCAGGACAGTTTTGACCTAACTAGAGAAGCCGAGTACTCTATATAGCTACCCTTCTCGACTGAAGGGAGTACTGGCCAAGCCCACTGAGCTCAATTAAAGATTTGCCAGCTTTTCAAATATGTTTGTACCTTTCCTTGAACTTTAACAATAGGCATAAACAGAAGTCTAACAGTTAGTCCATTTTATCCCACTGGACATCACGTTTCTTGTCATAAATCTTCACTCGCGTCACACTCATTTTCGCAGGGAATTGTAAACGTTTCTTCCTTTCGTTTGCTTATAATTAAGTCTATTATAGCCTACCCATTCACATGCTTTACTGTGGTAGAAAAAAAACAATGTAGGACGAATACCTTTTTACTTCCATTTTTATTTAACACAGTTTGTTCTTATTAGGCTTGGCGCGTCAAGTTTATTTGAATAGCGCAATTCACCCACACACACACACACACACACACACACACACACACACACACACACACCGCCACTTTTAATTTTGTTTTTTCTGGCAGTGCATAATCAAACACAGCCTAAATGTTGACCCTATGGATGATAAAATTCGCTCTTCAGACGTTTTACAATACGTGTTGCTTTGCAACATCAGGAGAAAACATGAAGATGAAGATATTCGCGAAGGTGTCTATCCAACTCGTGTCCCACATTCATCTCAAAGCAGACGCATCTTTGTGGGGAAATAAAACATTTTTTTTTTAAACTAATATTTAATTGTCTTAATCATTATGTTACCATTATTAACTGATAATCGTTTAAATGTTTTACAGGCTGTAGTGTGTTGTTTCACTGATGGAAGTGCTAAAATAAAAACGCATGCTTATGAAATAGATTATCTAAAAATGTAGGCTATATATCTGGCATAGACTACAGTATTTAAAATAGCATATATGCTTTAGTTATACTCTCAATTAAATTTACAGAGCAATCCCTGCCAAGTTTTTAGTTTAACTATAGAAGAGGATTAGTGTGTGTCGCACTCGCAACGGGGGGCGTGGCATCACGAGGACGTCCATCGGCATAACCCTAGAGTCGGTCCAAGTCTTTCAGCAAATCTGTCTGGAGCACTGCCATTCAAACGAGATGTTCTCTTAAGAGGCTTTGAATGGCAGGGCCAGAGCTTTCAATATCGATGCTTCCCCCGTCAATAGTATCCGTGTTCACGCTTTCCCTCAACATTTGCATACTTCCCATTGAGATGTCGATGGATGCAGGCCAAATACAGATTCTTCTGTGCCTTCTCAATCTCAGAATGAAGACCAGGAAGGAATGAAAGGCTCACGGGAGCTGGACATTACGTCCAGATAGAAACAGTACAATTGTCGTGTTTAAACACGTGCTTCAGACACCGGTCACGCTCAGATGTTCCATATGTTGTTAACAAAGCATGTTAACAACATACTAAGTCATGTTAGTAACATCTTAAAACATGTTAGCAATGTGTTAAATCATGTTAGAAACATGTTGTTGCATGCTAGAAATATGTTAACGACATGGTAAAGAATGCTAACAATGTTAGCAATGTTGTTAACATGTTAGCAAATGCTAAATCATGATAACTGTGCTTATCTGTTATAGAAACTTGTTAGCAACAAATTAAAACCAACATTATCTGTTTGTTTTTTCTGATAGACTGTATTGCCTTTAAACTCTAAGCTATAAAACTAGTTCAAACGTTCTGCTCAGGCTTTCTCAAACCAGTTGCTCAAGTCTAGTTGCGTATCAGTATGGCACATTCCTTGTATTATCCCTATAAATGTAATTAAGGATAATCTGAGGGAGGGTGAAGGAGTCAGGCGTTGCAGGGTTGTGCTCTATTATTGAGAATCATGTGTGTCATATGGAATCCGTATGAGTCATGAACATGCATAATTAAACACATGAACATCCAGTTGAATAATAGCAGGCCTGAGGCACGTTGAGCCGGTTCAGCTGGAGCGCCACTGGATCTGGGAGGAGATGCCGATGAGTTTCAGGAATGAGGTAAACAGCTGATGTTACTCTCTTAAAGCGACAGTTCAGCCCAATACGAACATGCTGCAAGTTATTTCCACACACTCATACTGTTCAAACCGGTGTGACTGTACTCTGTGGTAGATGTTCAGCAGAAGGTTCATGCTGCTCAAAAGATGTCAACATGATGTAGAGACTGTCCAACTCCAAACAGGACAAAAACGACTCTGTTCCATTTACACCACATTAGAGAAGAAAAATGTGCTTTGGTAATTCATAATTATGATATGAAGTGTCAAAATGAATTTTTTTTAATGTAAAGTAGAAATTGAGATTCTAAGTCATAATTAACAGGCTGAAATAGAAAGGTCAAAATTATGATAGACGTGATATGTTTTTGATACAAGTAACGCATTACAAGTAACCCAGATTACTTTTTGATACAAGTAACGCATTAAATAACCAGATTACTTTTTGATACAAGTAACACATTACATAACCAGATTACTTTTTGATAAAAGTAACTCATTACAAGTAACCCGGATTACTTTTTGATACAAGTAACACATTACATAACCAGATTACTTTTTGATACAAGTAACGCATTACAAGTAACCCGGATTACTTTTTGATACAAGTAACACATTACATAACCAGATTACTTTTTGATACAAGCAACGCATTAAATAACCAGATTAATTTTTGATAAAAGTAACTCATTACAAGTAACCCGGATTACTTTTTGATACAAGTAACACATTACATAACCAGATTACTTTTTGATACAAGTAACCCGGATTACTTTTTGATACAAGTAACACATTACATAACCAGATTACGTTTTGATACAAGTAACTCATTACAAGTAACCCAGATTACTTTTTGATAAAAGTAGCACATTACAAGTAAACCAGATTACTTTTTGATACAAGTAACGCATTACAAGTAACCCGGATTACTTTTTGATACAAGTAACACATTACATAACCAGATTACATTTTGATACAAGTAACTCATTACAAGTAACCCAAATTACTTTTGATACAAATAACGCATTACATAACCAGATTACTTTTTAATACAAGTAACCCAGATTACTTTTGATACAAATAACGCATTACATAACCAGATTACTTTTTAATACAAGTAACCCGGATTACTTTTTGATACAAGAAACACGTTACAAGTAACCCCATTACATAACCAGATTACATTTTTATACAAGTAACGCATTACAAGTAACCCAGATTACTTTTTGATACAAATAACGCATTACATAACCAGATTACTTTTTAATAAAAGTAACCCAGATTCCTTTTTGATACAAGTAACACATTACAAATAACCAAAATTACTTTTTGATACAAGTAACGCATTACATAACCAGATTACTTTTTGATACAAGTAACTCATTACAAGTAACCCAAATTACGTTTGATACAAATAACGCATTACATAACCAGATTACTTTTTAATACAAGTAACCCAGATTACTTTTGATACAAATAACGCATTACATAACCAGATTACTTTTTAATACAAGTAACCCGGATTACTTTTTGATACAAGAAACACGTTACAAGTAACCCCATTACATAACCAGATTACATTTTTATACAAGTAAGGCATTACAAGTAACCCAGATTACTTTTAATAAAAGTAACCCAGATTCCTTTTGATACAAGTAACTCATTACTAATAACCAGATTACTTTTTGATACAAATAACGCATTACATAACCAGATTACTTTTTAATAAAAGTAACCCAGATTCCTTTTTGATACAAGTAACACATTACAAATAACCAAAATTACTTTTTGATACAAGTAACGCATTACATAACCAGATTACATTTTGATACAAGTAACCCAAATTACTTTTGATACAAATAACGCATTACATAACCAGATTACTTTTTAATACAAGTAACCCAGATTACTTTTGATACAAATAACGCATTACATAACCAGATTACTTTTTAATACAAGTAACCCGGATTACTTTTTGATACAAGGAACACGTTACAAGTAACCCCATTACATAACCAGATTACATTTTTATACAAGTAACGCATTACAAGTAACCCAGATTACTTTTTGATACAAATAACGCATTACATAACCAGATTACTTTTTGATAAAAGTAACCCAGATTCCTTTTTTATACAAGTAACGCATTACAAGTAACCCAGATTACTTTTTGATACAAGTAACGCATTACAAATAACCAGATTACTTTTTGATACAAGTAACTCATTACAAGTAACACTTCTGGGAACAATATTCTCAGAAACTGTTATTTGTACTTCAACACTGAAAATGTTCTTAGAGTAACATGACGTTATTATATGTGCTTAATATTCTTGGAATACATTACAAAGAAAATCAGAATGTTATATTGTGAGTAAAATAAGGTTATTAAAATGTTGTATTAACATTGTTATAATCAACAACAGAAAAACTGGACATAATAGAAATATTGTGAATCATTTGTTAGCTGTGTAAGTAAAACAATCTGTACAGTTAGATTCATGCGTTGAAAACGATCATTTCCAGGTTGCACTTCAACTCCTGGAGAATCTCTTCTGCAGCGCTGACATCCTCCTCCTGTTGCCCAGCAACAGTCTCTTTGGAGACAGTGATGCTCTTCTCCTGTTGCCGAGCGACATCGTCCAGCTCTTCTTTTTCTTTTTCCTCTTCCTTTTCTTCTGCAGAGAGAGCACCCTCTGGAGTCCCGCCCAGGACATGACGGATCTCACGTCAGCTCCGGTTCCAGATCCAGTCTTTGAGTCTTTGAGGAGGATTTGCCCATTCCAGCCTGGCTGAGGAGACGGACACACAAAACACACACGTGTGAGCTTCAGTAAATGCAGATACACTGTCTTCTGACAGCAAAGCATGAGGATCAGCTCTTTAAAACAGCTCTACTATCATCCTCCAGAATAACTCACACTTTTTTACTGTTTGTGTGTGTGTGTGTGTGTGTGTGTGTGTGTGTGTGTGTGTGTGTTTATGTGAATCGTGAAAACAGATCCCGAGACAGACTCAGAGCTAATAAATCTAAACTCGTGCATGAGTGTGTGTGTGTGTGTGTGTGTGTGTGTGTGTGTGTGTGTTTATGTGAAACGGGTTAGTCTGGATTTTCCCGCTGAACTCTCGCATCACATCGCTCCCGGCGAGCTCGTGTGAGTGTGATTGTGATTGTGAATGCTCACGGTAAACTCTGTCAGCTTTTGCACGAGCACTGGGGGAGACTGATGCTTTTTCTCAGAACTGACTTTAATAAGAAAAGGACAAAAGTAATTGTTATATTTAGTGTTGTAAAGAAGCTTCCATGAAGAGCAGGGGGTGAACACTTTTGAACAGGGTGATGTGTACATTCATCTTTTGTTTAATCATATCTTTATATTTCGTACTTCCCTTCAGAAGATAATAATAAAAGTTTCCCAGAAGACAACATAAGTACAATTGACCCTGTTCATCCGATTCAAAAGTTTACACCCTCTCTTAATGCGTTTTCTTCCTGAGCGTCAATACTTTTTGTATTTTTTCTAAGATTGTCTCCATTTTTTGCTTCAAGAAATATTGTGGAAAACTGATGTCGTTTAAGATAAAATGCAGAGGATATATTAGTGTCTAAAGTATTCAGATTATGTCACGAAACTTGTGCAATCTAACCAAATACATTACAAATGAAAGCATTTTAAAACGTGTTTTGTAATCTGTAGTGAAATGCATGTTTAAAGTCCCCTTCCCGACCCTGGTTATTCTAGAGCAGGGTTTCTGATGCCAACACACACATCACAAACAGTGTGTTTAAGTATAATGTTTGCGAAATGAAATAATCTGATTTAATATCATCACTCTACTAAATCTAAAGAGAAGACTTTGAGAAGAGTTGACTGTATATTTTTTCTACCTCCTATCAATGATAGATGTATAACATTATATGTTTTTTAATGTTTGTATATGAGCTATTTGTATAATGTTTAAATATTTTTTTACATAGAATGTTAGCATCAAACCCTAGTGAGTGGCTAAAGCTGCATCGATATACCCCCAAAAACACACTTTTATTGTTTTATAATTATATTTAACTTACAAAACGACATGATTGTGAATAAAATAATCAATTAATTAAATTATCACTGGCCAGTTCATTTCAGGATTAGCCTACTCAGGAATACCCCCGGCCAACACACACACACACACACACATGAAAAATTAAACCATAATAATAACTAAGCAATCTATTTATATTGAGTAACCGCACTAATATATACCAATCATACTTTCCCTGGGCCCTGAGAGTCCCCTGGACTGTAGTGTACCGCCCCCTGCTGGAGGACTGGTGTCGGCGCAGTGAGTGTGAATGAAGGTCAGGAGTGATGGGAGAAACAAAGCTTTGAAACACAACCATTCTGTGTTTCGAAGCCACAATCTGGCGACCCCTGCTGGTCAGGACAGTGGGAACGCAACAGAAACCCAGGACAAACATGCAGAAAAACACCTTTTACACACATTGCACGTTTTATTGAAAGTAATATCTATTGTGTGCAATAAACTAATAAGATTAAATATCAAGTGTCTGTATAATCTGTGCTCTTTTATCAGTTTTCATTTGTTCCATGGATGGCTCAGCTAAACAGGCCAATAATATGAACTACTATGAATATGAATACTAATGTTTAATTCAAACACGTGCACGTGTATAAAACTAAGGTGAAAACTCACAGATACTTGTTTAATTGTTCACAGAGATCATCTGATTCCCCACCACAATTTTGAATTCAAATTTGAAACATTTCGAGTCGTCGTTCACGTAACGAAGTCTCGTTTTCTGAAGTCATGTGTCTTTGGCAGCTTAGCACACGCTCTGAAGCACTGATTCGAGGTTCATAAAGGCTTCGGAGCTTCAGAGTTCTGAAATCGCCCATCACTAAAGGCCCCATGTACTCACGGCCAAGCCCTTTTCTCTTTCTTCGTTTTGACACATCTCTGCCTTTCAGTTTAAATGTATATTTTTGAATTTGTTGCATTTTTAAACACTTAGTTTGGCAGTTTTCAATTGTGATGAGGACAGGTTAATTATCTAAGAACATGTATTTAAAATAATAATAATAATAATAATAAATGCATGTCTTGAATGAGTATCCAGAATTCCTGAGTATATTTTTATTTTGGAAAAATTAATTGTGATTAATCGCATCCGAAATAAAAGTTTGAGTACTGTGTATACACATGCACGTAAATATTTAAGAAACATTTGCATGTACTGTATATATTATTTATATTATATATAATTATAACACTGTACAAACACATATATTATGTAAACTCACATGAAATGTAAAGGTTATTCTGTCTTAACTGACAGTACACACACACTTACTTATTTGCACCCTTTTAAATACTTTTTGCAACCTCCTTTTCCCGGGATAACAGCTCCGAGTCCTCTCCTATAATGCCTGATGAGTCTGTAGATCAGAGACTCTCTCCAGATCCGTCAGAGTCCCAGCTCTTCTCTTCAGCTCATCGCTCCTTCTCCATAGGGTTCAGGTCAGGGACTGGGACGGCCATTGCAGATCCTTGGTTTTGTGCTCAGTGACGCATTTGTGTGTTGACTTTGATGTTTGTTATGGCCAGACTAGTGGAGAGAAAACATCCAAACATGGCTCATTATAAGATTTCTAGCACAGGCTGTCAGGTTTTGATTCTTTATCTGTTGGTATTTGATCAAAACCATGATGCCATGTATCGTAACAAGATGTCCAGGACCTCAGGCAGAAAATGATGCCCACAGCATTAAAGATACAGCAGGGTATTTCATTTGACAAATAACCCATATTAAGTGTTTGCTGCCAAAAGCTCTTTGTTTGTTTCATCTGATCGTCTCGTTCGACGTTCCTGTCGTGTCAGCTACTTTTCAAACGTTCCATAGTCAGATGAAACAAACAAGAAAGAGCTTTTTGGCAGCAGAAATGTAGAAATAACTAGTTAAAATAATTTATTTTCTTTGTTACACCCCTGCTTAATTCTAAATGGGTCAGTCATTCATTCTTATGCTAATGATGTAAAGGTTATTCTGTCTTAACTGACAGTACACACACACTTACTTATTTTAAAAACTTCAAAGTTAAAAAATATCCTCCATTCCTCATTTGTCAGTCACGTCCCCTGCATCCAATCAGCTGCGTCCTCAGGTGCGTTTGGCCCCGCCCTCCCCCCATCAGCGCACAGGTGAGTGAGCGTGCACAGGTCGAGACCCGGCCAGACTGAGCAGATCGGAGCGCAGACTGTGAGTATGTCACAGTTTTACTCTGACTGCTGCTTTACTGTGTGAAACGAGGAAAGTTTAGCTCGCTTCTTCAGATGTGTCTGCCGTTGATGTGCTTCAGTCTCGCTGGAATATCTGTACTGGTCACTTTTAAGATTTTGGCCAATTTTGCTTCCAGACTAGTGGAGAGAAAACATCCAAGACATGTTTTAGTGTTTATTTTATTGCACTTTGTCTATATTTGTAGATTTCAATTTCAGTTCATGTTTTTTGAATGGTCACGTTCTCTAAAAGAGTTGCTTCTCCACTTCAGCAGCAGTTATATTCACCAAAACTTACAGGTTTATTCCTATCTATATTCTGGAGGTTTCTGGCAAGGGGTTTGTTCATATAACATTCACACGTTTTTTTACAACACTTTAACTAAAGCGTGGTGAATGTGTGTTTTTCTGTCTCTTGACAGTATTTCCTGATTTATGGAGCGATAAAGAGAGTAATCACAAATCCCCTTTATAAAAACCTTTAACTCTTACATTTAAAAAGAATTTTGAATGCATTTCTGTTTTGGAAATATATAAAATATGTGCATATTTCATTAAATATCTTAATTTGCTTATATCTAAACATAACATTTCAGAAATCTAAAACAAAACCATTTTATTTAATGTACTATGATAAATCAACTAGCCTATTAGTAAAATGTTCTACTATATTTACCTGTAGTGTCTTGCTTAAAAGCCAACAACATTTTTAAACTGAGACGTTCCATAAAAATAAGAATTGTCATGGTTTATTATAATAATATGTGCATAAATAATGATTAATCATTTTATAAATCATTTAAAAAAAAAATATGTCAGTGTGAAAACTGACCCGCTCCGAGTGGGATTCGATCCCTTGTTTCCGGTGTGGGAGTCGGCACTGAAGCCTCTAGCATCATGTGTGTGATAAAACACACTCACACTGGGACTCGTTGTTTCTGTAGTCATCAAGTCAGCGCTCAAAGCAGCTTATATATTACAACAGAGTAATGATTATAATTCTGGCAACATTACAGATCAGAAGTCATATTAGATTGGAATATTCTGAATATAATGTATGGATTAGATCTGTTTATAGACTCAGTTTGCAGTTTGTGTTTTTTTTTGTCTGAAGTGTTTGTGGGTTCAGCTGCACACATGTTAGTTCCTCTCTCTCTCTCTCTCTCTCTCTCTCTCTCTCTCTCTCTCTCTCTCTCTCTCTCTCTGTGTGTGTGTGTGTGTGTGTGTGTGTGTGTCTGCACATGTGTGACAGGAAACTATCAGCTAGTACCTTTTCAAATTCTGAAACAAATGGCTCAAAGTTCACAGACAGACAGGCAGAGAGAGCAACAGGATGCTGAAGGGTGTGTCTCTTTCTGTAATAACAAGTAACAAGTTCATAAAAGGATTGTTGCCATTCAGTTCACACACACACACACACACACACACACACACACACACACACACACACACACACACACACACACACACACACACACACACACACACACACACGTTTGAGACAGATGTTATACTGAATCAGATGTCAGTGTGCAGGTCTGTGCTGTACAGGAATGTTTTACTTTGTTTTTATGGTTTATGATGAAACACCTTGAGGAAAGCCTTCCCAGAAGAGCTGAAGCTGTTAGAGCTGCAAAGGGTGGGCGACTCCATATTAAACCCTACGGATTAGGAATGGGAAGCTCATGTGCATGTGAAGGCAGGCGTCCCAAAACTTCCGGCTGCTTAAGTGTGCTACACAAAGTTTCAGAGATATCGGGTCACCCTTGTCTAATGCCCCTTGTAAGTAGATGTCATCATGTGAAAGGGTTCATTGCATCAGTAAATATCTGAAGTAAATGTATGTCGGAAATGCACAGCGTTGTGTGGATTACTCAGGATAAGAAGTGCGATATATAATCATACAGAATATGTTTTAGCTACATATGCAAATTAAGTGAGCTCCTGGGAAGCATTCACACACGGCTGACACCCTGAGGAGGAAGGGAGTGTGTTCAAGTATCATCTTTAAATCATTTTATATTGTCACTTTGTGTGCTTTTCTCCCTACTATCAATGATATATGTAAATGTTTTTACTGTTTTTGATCATTTTAATAAAATATTTTTTTACAGTGAGTGGCTAAAGCTGCATAGAAATATCCAAACAACGCACTTTTATTGTGTTATTATCTTTTACTTTCAAATGATTGCAAATAAAATGATCCAAATGAATTTCCTTTTTCTGAGCAGTATTTCAGAGTACGCCTACACCCCCACACCATAATAATATCTATGAGCAGTGTTATCTGGAGAAACGATGTGAAGAATATGCTGTAATATTTCCCTGAGGTGTGTCGCCCTCTGCTGGAGGACTGCCGTCTCTGCACTCGCCTCCTCTCCTTCTTCATTCCTTCCTTCCTGTTCTTCCTTCTTTTTTTCCTTTTCTTTCTTTCTTTCTGTTCTTTCTTCCTTTTTTTCTTTTCTTTCTTTCTTTCTTTCTTTCTTTCTTTTTTTCTTTCTTTCTTTCTTTCTTTCTTTCTGTTCTTTATTCTTTTTTCCTTTTCTTTCTTTCTTTCCTTCTTTTCTGTCTTTCTTTCCTTCTTTCTTTCTTTCTTTCTTTCTTTCTTTCTTTCTTTCTTTCTTTCTTTCTTTCTTTCTTTCTTTCTGTCTTTCTTTCTTTCTTTCTTTCTTTCTTTCTTTCTTTCTTTCTTTCTTTCTTTCTTTCTGTCCTTTCTTCTTTTTTCCTTTTCTTTCTTTTTCTTTCTTTCTTTCTTTCTTTCTTTCTTTCTTTCTTTCTTTCTTTCTTTCTTTTTTCTCTATTTCCTTCTGTCTTTCTTTCTTTCTTTCTTTCTTTCTTTATTTCTTTCTTTTTTCTCTATTTCCTTCTTTCTTTCTTTCTTACTTTCTTTCTTTCTTTCTTTCTTTCCTTCTGTATTTCTTTCTTTCTTTCTTACTTTCTTTCCTTCTGTATTTCTTTCTATCTTTCTTTCCTTCTTTCTTTCTTTTTCTTTCTTTTTCTTTCTTTCTATCTTTTTTCTCTTTTTCCTTCTGTCTTTCTTCTTTCTTTCTTTCTTTCTTTCTTTCTTTCTTTCTTTTTCTCTATTTCCTTCTGTCTTTCTTCTTTCTTTCTTTCTTTTTCTTTCTTTCTTTCTCTTTTCCTTCTGTCTTTCTTCTTTCTTTCTTTTTTCTCTATTTCTTTCTTTCTTTCTGTTTTCCTTCTTTCTTTCTTTCTTTCTGTCCTTCCTTCTTTTTTTCCTTTTCATTCTCTTTTTTCTTTCTTTCCTTCTGTCTGTCTGTCTTTCCTTCTGTCCTTTCTCTCTTCTATATTTCCTTCCTTCTTTCTTTTTTCTCTATTTCCTTCTTTCCTTCTTTCTTTCTTTCCTTCTTTCTTTCTGTTTTCCTTTGCCCCGCCCCTCGTCGCGTGTGATTGGACGCCGGTGGTGTGATTGACAGCTCCAGCAGGACACCTGACGCTCGGTGGCGGCGGCCCATGCGCGAGGGGGACACGGGGATGGGCGGCTCCGCGGGATGCGGTTCGCTCGGTGACGGACATCACACGGCGGAATGACACCGTAAGATTCGCGTTTTCGCTCGTCATTTTATTTGTCTCCAGTAACGGCGTCCTCGCGCGCGCATGATGGACGCGCCTGCAGAGAAGAAAAGCGCGCCGGTGCCGGACATCTGCCCGCTGGACCGGTACGACTCCACCCGAGCCAAGACCCGCGCCAGTGTGAGCTGGCTGCTGAGCCGGAGCGGACCTGAAGGTAAACATCAGCATCAGCGACAGAGACGGAGGGCCTGTGTGTGTGTGTGTGTGTGTCCGCAGCATCAGCACCAGCACCATCATTCAGCATCCGCGCGCTCGCTCCCGCAGCTGTTTTAACAGAAACATAGGGCCTGTGTGTGTGTGTGTGTGTGTGTGTGTGTGTGTGTGTGTGGAGCCGGAGCGCAGGGCGTCACCGCGGCTGTACGTGTGAATCAGTGATTCCGCGACGGGTCATTCTCACACACTTCAACATCACACAATCATCACCACGAACTCCAAAATGTTAATAGGCACACACGGGGGGATGTCTTTGTGTTGCACTGGCGCGCGCGCGCTCGTGACAGGACCGTCACCGGAGTTTGAGCGTCATTGTCTGAAGGGACCCGGAGCCGTTTGCGTGTCCTGAGATCAGCTGCCTTACAGAAGTGCAGTCATGTGGGCTCAAATTAACATAGCAGATGCAGGTAACAGTGTGATAATGTCCATTCAGTCAGGGGTTATCACAAATAACCCCTTCAGCATGATGAGGATGAGGATGATCAGGGTTTATTTTGTGGCAATGAAACCGTTTCTCAGATTGACCCAGAAATCTGTCCAAATCTGTCTTTATCTGACAGTAAATCAGCAAAGCTCTGTCTGAAGTGGACTGGATGTGGGTCAGGAGTGAAGCTCTAGTCATGCTAGTATAGACCACTAAACACACACACACACACACACACACACACACACACACACACACACACACACACACACGTTTAATATACACATAACACAGTTAGAGCTAGTTCACCGGAGACCTGCGGTGTGTGTGTGTGTGTGTGCTGGCCTCGTCTCAGGTCATTTGTGCCGCTGTGAGCAGTGAGATGTGGGTCAGTGTGTGTGTGTGTGTGTGTGAAGGGTTTGCGTGAGAGGAAGCGTCTCTTGTGAACGTCTCTCTCTGATGGCGCGTCACACTCGTGCAGATCATCTCACAGTCAAAGTCAGTTCGTTGTCGTCTCTTTGATGCTCTGCTGAACAAATACAGCATCTTCAGGAGACACACACACACACACACACACACACACACACACACACACACACACACACTTGTGAGAGGATGTCCAGTGTTTGTCCTCTGCTCTGTAAAAATGCTGAACAGTTAGTACATGCGTTCATGAGCTCAAGGCTAGATTATTGTAATGCTGTACTGGGTGGTTGCCCCGCTCGCTTAATAAACAAACTCCAGCTGGTCCAAAACGCAGCAGCTCGAGTTCTTACTAGAACCAGGAAGTATGAACACATTAGCCGGTTCTGTCAACACTGCACTGGCTCCTATTAAACATCACATACATTTTAAAATCTTGCTAATTACTCAAAGCACTAAATGGTTTATCTCCCCAGTACTTGAGTGAGCTCTTAACACATTATACTCCATCACGTCTACAGCGCTCTCTAAACTCTGACCTGCTGATAATACCTAGAATATCAAAATCAACTGCAGGCGGTCGATGCTTTTCCTATTTAGCTCCTAAACTCTGGAACAGTCTTACTAGCATTGTTCGGGAAGCAGACACAGACTAAAAACACATCTCTTTACTATGGCAAAGTGCTGTTCCTCATGCGTGTGGTCTCTGTGTGTGTAGAGAGCGCTCCTGCTGGGCTGAATCAGGACGGAGGGATGTGTCCCGCTGTAGAGCGCCTCCTGCTGTCCGCTGATCTGTACTGCAGGGTTTTTTCCTCACAGGCTCTGGCCGGCGTCACACCGCCCCCTAGAGACCACAGCTCTCTGCTGCAGCTCCTCGGCCGGTACCACCTGACCCCGCTCCACACGGACCGGCAGAAACCGGTCGACGCAGCACAGCTGAGCCAGAAACCCATCGACATGGTGAGCGAACGGTGCACAGACTCACAGTGTGTGATGCGATTGGCTGACAGATGTGTGTCTCTTCTCTGATTGGTTGCAGGGGGCCCATCTGCCCGTGATTGATTCGCTGATGTCGCTGAGCACCATGGAAACGGTGGGTCGGGTCAAGATGACGAAGGAGACGGATCAGTTCGGGGCGGGCAGGAGCTGGGAGAACGCTCTGCTCTTCTGGATCAATAAGGTTCCTCACTCTAGAACCCTAGTCAGAAGTGGAGTGAAACCGTATTTAACTGCAGTGTGAACGCGGAGAATAGGCTCTGAAGAGGTTCAGTCACGTTTATAGAACAGAAAGATAATGCCGCTTTAGTGGGGTGGACGCTTTTTATCTGATATGAAGGAACACATTTACTGAATACGCCCGAGACAAAGTCTGTGGTCATAATGATTTTGTGTGAGTGTGTGTGTGTGTGTATTCCTCCAGAAGTGTTTAGTGTGTGTGTGTGTGTATTCCTCCAGAAGTGTTTAGTGTGTGTGTGTGTGTGTGTGTGTGTATTCCTCCAGAAGTGTTTAGTGTGTGTGTGTATTCCTCCAGAAGTGTTTAGTGTGTGTGTGTGTGTGTGTGTGTGCGTGTGTGTGTGTGTGTGCGTATTCCTCCAGAAGTGTTTTGTGTGTGTGTATTCCTCCAGAAGTGTTTAGTGTGTGTGTGTGTGTGTATTCCTCCAGAAGTGTTTAGTGTGTGTGTGTGTATTCCTCCAGAAGTGTTTAGTGTGTGTGTGTGTATTCCTCCAGAAGTGTTTAGTGTGTGTGTGTGTGTGTATTCCTCCTGAAGTATTTAGTGTGTGTTTGTGTGTGTGTATTCCTCCAGAAGGGTTTAGTGTGTGTGTATTCCTCCAGAAGTATTTAGTGTGTGTGTGTGTGTGTGTGTGTATTCCTCCAGAAGTGTTTAGTGTGTGTGTGTATTCCTCCAGAAGTGTTTAGTGTGTGTGTGTGTGTATTCCTCCAGAAGTGTTTAGTGTGTGTGTGTATTCCTCCAGAAGTGTTTAGTGTGTGTGTGTGTGTGTATTCCTCCAGAAGTGTTTAGTGTGTGTGTGTATTCCTCCAGAAGTGTTTAGTGTGTGTGTGTGTGTATTCCTCCAGAAGTATTTAGTGTGTGTGTGTGTATTCCTCCAGAAGGGTTTAGTGTGTGTGTATTCCTCCAGAAGTATTTAGTGTGTGTGTGTGTGTGTGTGTAACACAGTTTGTGTGTGTGTTCCTCCAGAAGTGTTTAGTGTGTGTGTGTATTCCTCCAGAAGTGTTTAGTATGTGTGTGTGTGAGATGACACTCATTTATGATGGAGGGTTCACAAATGTCACTTTGAATGGAAACACAGCTATAGACAAACGGGTTGCATGTACAGGCATTCTGAAAGCAGCTTTTAACAAACGCAAAATAATCAAATCAAGTTCACCTCTAGATGTGTTGATGCTCGCTTTCTGCAGGTCAATCAGAAGTTACGGGAAAACTCTAATGTTGAGGAGAGTCCGAAACCAAACCCCTGCACTGACCTGCAGCCGGCCCAACCATCTGTGAGTACACACACACACACACACACACACACACACACACACACACACACACACACACACACACACACACACACACACACACTCACACACACACACACACACTCTGACGGTCATCTCTCTCTGTTTCTCTGCAGTGTCCTCAGCGCTGGTACTGGAAGCTGGTTCCAGTGAGTATTTCTCCTGTGATGAATCGTCTCATTCAGTGACGCCCCTCATTGGCTGTTCTCACTGTGTGTGATCATGGATATTAAATCAGCGTTTGTGTCATTTATCAAGCGTGTCTGTCCGTATGCTGACGTACCCCACAGAAGTGCCTTATTCTGATTGAGTCATGTGTTTCGGTTGATGGGTACAGTAGCGTTCAGAAGTTTGGGGTTGGTAAAAATACAATAAAACAGTGAAATATTATTCCAAGGTCGTGGTTACATTTAAAGAGCAGAGGACAAACATTGGACATCCACTCAAAAGTGTGTCTCCATAGTAGCTCGTCTGTTTGACCTTCGCTCCACACGTGCATCAATGAGCCTGGGCCGCCCATGACCCTGTGGCCGGTTCTCCACTGTTCCTTCCTTGGAGCACTTTTGATAGATCCTGACCACTGCAGACCGGGAACACCCCACAAGAGCTGCAGTTTTGGAGATGCTCTGACCCAGTCGTCTAGCCATCACAATCTGGCCCTTGTCAAACTCGCTCAAATCCTTGCCCATTTTTCCTGCTTCTAACACATCAACTCTGAGGACAAAATGTTCACTTGCTGCCTAATATATCCCACCCACTAACAGGTGATGAAGAGATCATCAGTGTTATTCACTTCACCGGTTAGTGGTCATAATGTTATGCCTGATTGGTACTCCAGTCTTCAGTGTCACAATGTTCAGTTTCAACTTTATTCAATTTAATGAGTTACAGTATTACACTTTAAAAAAATCATCCTGACCCTAAACTTTTGAACGATAGTGTATATTTACCAGATTTTGGCCTCCATTGAATGACGTGCTCATATAGGTCCAGCCAATAGGAACCAGGGGGTGGGGATCCATCATTGTCTCCGCCCCCTTTTACTTCTGTTTGTCATGTGACTGTGTGTGAATCTGGTTGCCGTAGCGACGACCCCTGAGCATTGACCTGTGTGCTCTCTCTGCCATACTGCACCCAGCATGCCATCGCATTTTGTTTGAAGGAGTCGGGGAATAAGCCTCCTGTGGTAACGTATCCGCCCGCCTCCTGTCTCCATCTCACACACACACACACACACACACACACACACACACACACACACACACACACACACACACATCTGCATGACATCACCGCTGTCCTGTCTCAGATCTCTGCAGGAAACACATGCTGTATTATCGATGGCCGATCACTCTTTGCTTTTGCATAGAATTCAGTTTTTCTTTCCGTTTGTTTCTCACCGTCTCCTGCTGTACTTCCATGGCTGGATGGCGCTTCAACACGCATATATTCACACACACATCAGTGTTTTGCTCTTCCCTTCACCCGTGAGCCTGTGTGTGTCAGTGTGGGTGAATCTCATAAAACCTGTCAACAACAGTTTTTTTTTTTTTTCATATTTAATCCCAAAATCATAAAAACTAGATTTTAAATGAAGACAATATAACCTGCATTTGGTGCATTGAATCATGTTTGGAAATCATGTGCAAGAGTAATACTATAATTAAAAGTACTATATTGCCAAAAGTGTTGTGACGCCTGCCTTTCCATGCACATGAGCTTTAATGCCATCCCATTCCCAATCCGTAGGGTTTAATATGGAGTCGGCCCACCCTTTGCAGCTCTAACAGCTTCAGCTCTTCTGGGAAGGCTTTCCTCAAGGTTTAGGAGTGTGTTTATGGGAATTCTTCTAGATGCGGATTTGTGAGGTCAGGCACTGATGTTGGACGAGAAGGCCTGGCTCGCAGTCTCGCTCTAATTCATCCCAAAGGTGTTCTATCGGATGAGCTCAGGACTCTGTGCAGGCCAGTCCAGTTCCTCCACACCAAACTCGCTCATCCATGTCTTTATGGAGCGACGCTTTGTGCACTGGAGCGCAGTCATGTTGGGACAGGAAGGGGCCGTCCACAAACTGATCCCACAAAGTTGGGAGCATGAAATTGTCCAAAATGTCTTGGTGAAGCATTAAGAGTTCCTTTCACTGGAACTAAGGGGCCAACCCCTGAAAAACAACCCCACCCCATAATCCCCCCTCCACCAAACTTTACACTTGGCACAATGCAGTCAGGCAAGTCCCGTTCCCCTGGCAACCGCCAAACCCAGACTCGTCCATGGGATGGTCAGACAGAGAAGCGTGATTGGTCACTCAGAGAACACGTCTCACTGCTCTAGAGTCCAGTGGTGGCGTGCTTTACCCCACTGCATCCCACGCTTTGCATTGCTCTTGGTGATGTAAGGCTTGGATGAGCTGCTCGGCCATGGAAACCCATTCCATGAAGCTCTCTCCGCACTGTTCCTGAGCTCATCTGAAGGCCACAGGAGTTTGGAGGTCTGGAGCGATTGACTCTGCAGAAAGTTGGTGACTTCTGCGCACTGTGACCCTCAGCATGCGCTGACCCCGCTCTGGGATTTCACTTCGTGGCTGAGTTCCCGTTGTTCCCAATCGCTTCCTCTTTGTTATAATCCCACTAACAGTTGAGTGTGGAATATTTAGTAGTGAGGAAATGTCAGGAATGGCCTTATTGCACAGGTGGCAACCTATCCCGGTCCCACGCTTGAGTTCACTGAGCTCCTGAGAGCGAGCCATTCTCTCACAAATGTGTGTAGAAGCGTCTGCATGCCTAGTGCTTGATTTATACACCTGTGGCCATGAAGGGATTGAACACCTGAACTTGAACACCTGGATTTGGTGCGGTGTCCCAATCTTTTGGCAATATAGTGTACATTATGACAATGAGATTTCTTGCATTTAGCGTAACAAGTATTTTGGGGGAATTTGTGCTTAAATGTTGTGAAAATGTTACAGTGCAAACCACCTTAATGTACAATATAATTTATTATGTGACCCAGACATGTTTCATGAGATTATATAAGTCTTTGTGTGTTGTACGCACTAGCTGGCTCGTGCTGGTTTTGCTTCAGTGTGTGTGTGTGTGTGTGTGTGTGTGTGTGTCTGGATCTGAACAGCTCTCTGAGAACGACTCCTGCACGCTGACACTCAATGATCTGAGTCACTGAAGGATTGTGATGAGTTTTGATGCACTTTTCAATCAGCTGCACATTCACTGATTGTGTTGAAATGAACAGTGAATGAATCACTGATTCTTTGAGTCAGACAGAATTAAAGAGGATCTGATTCTGTATGTTTGCATCGCTGTTTCCCTCCCTGGTTTTGAATGATCTTTCGTTTATATGGTGAACACTTCTGAACTGTTTGCATTCTGTGTGTCTGTCTATCACAGATCCGCTACAGGAAGGATAAGGTTCAGTCTAAACAGACTCCGGTGTTCGTGGTGGTGTCGGGAGTGAAGGATTTATCTAACGGATGTGCAATCGCTGCTGCGCTTCACTTCTACTGCCCTGAGATTCTGCCTTTGGAGGGTAAACACACACACTAGACGACTAACAGAAACCCTAAAGGAAAACTATCCACATTTTTAGAAATGCTTCTCTCTGTAGATGTGTGTTTGAAGGACACCATGTCAGCGGCAGACAGTATGTACAATCTCCAGCTGATCAGAGAGTTTTGTGAAAGTCACCTGAAGAGCTGCTGCCCTTTGCAGCTGGAGGACATAATGTATGCCCCGCCCACTTTACAGGTGAGATATGCCCGTCCACTTTATAAATGCGGTATGCCCCGCCTACTTAGCAGGTGTGATATCTCTACCCAGTTTTACCAGTAAGATAAACATACTGCAAACAAGTGTGCATCATCTTCTTCATTGACAATTATGAAATGTATTATGTAATTTTGTCTTTTGCCCCTGAAGGTGAACATCATGTGCTTCCTTTCGGAGCTGTTTGCCACCTTCGAAGTGCAGAAACCAGATTTTGTCAAACCCACACACACACTGGACCTAACAGGTAGAAATAAACAAATGGGCGAACATAACACAGATCACATCCAGATCCTACAGGAGCTCTCTCTTGTCTTACAGATGCTTCCGATCTTGTCGAATGCACGAGTCCGATCAGTGGCAACAGGTAAGCGCTTCTATCAAAGCACTCACATTATGTCTGCAGACTCTTCATGTTGAACGGCATCATGGGGTATGATGTTTTTCTTGCAGTGGCTCCCCATCTTTCCTTCTGAAGCAGTCGCTTCTGCCTCAGTCCTCCTCCGTGTCCGTGTCCGGTGAGAGCTTTCTGCATGCTGGGATGTGTTGTCCAACCTGTGAGAGTTGTGGTGCTTGTAGGTCTTGCTGTGAATTTGTCTGTGGTAATGTCTTGTTTAAGTCAAGTTTTGCATGTGGAGCTTGTATTGTCAGTTTGGTTTGGGACAGGCTGTGTTTTCTGGGGGATTTGTAGTTTGATATTTGAAATATGTAACTGAATTATTACTTCTATATTTGTGGTTGTGCAGAAGGACGGGGCTGGAGCACAAAACAAATTAGGTATGTCTGTCCTTCTGTGTAAGAAAGTACAACTCATTTTTATGATACAAATTCTGTGACTTAGAGCACCTTCATCAAGCAATATGTTATTTTCAGTTATTTTCACTTTCTCTGTCTCAGCCGTCCCCTGTCAGCTGTGGCCTTCAGCATCCCATTCCCACTGGATAGTGATGTTGATGTTGTTATGGGAAACCCTCTGTTCCGTTCCGTCAGCACAGACAGTCTCACTAGGGTAACCAACCCTGGCTCTTACACACCCCCAGAGGATCTGAGTAAGCTCATTGGTCAGGCTCCTCTAGGAGAGTTGCCTACCATAGAAGAAGCTTTACAAATTGTTCATACCAGCCGTCCGGTACACATCGAGCCTCGTATGCGGCCAGAGGGGGCGCCGTCTGGGTTTTATCTCCACTCACCTGAAGATGGTGGAGCCAGACTGAGTAGCTCCGCCCCTTGCCGGACAGGGATGATGTATCGACCAATGGGAGGAGGGATTAATAGCAGCGGGAACCGAAAACCGGTTGGTTCACAAGAACACAATGGAGGTTTAGAGTGTGACATAACTGAAAACTCCCCCAAAACCTCCTCCAGTCCAGCCAATGGACCCAAGACTGGTCGCATGACAAACTTTGCTGAACGCAGGAAGATGATGCCAGAATCCCCTAGTAATTCCAGGTCCCAGGATGTAGCCTCGTTGTGCAGCCCTGCAGAGATGAGCCCTGTTGGGGCAGTGGAGGCGCAGGAACTGGGTGCACGTCTGGAGGAGAAACGCAGAGCAATTGAAGCCCAAAAGAGGCGGATTGAGGCGATCTTTACCAAGCACAGGCAGAGGCTGGGCAAAACTGCCTTCCTTCAGCTCCAGAAGAAACAGGGGGAAGAGGTGGACGACGGACAGTCCCTCACCTTAGATGAACGACTGACACAAATGGAGCAGCAGCTTCAACAAGAGGAGGACAAAGAGAAGGAGGAGGAGAAGATGAAACTGGAGGAGGAGAAGAAAGAAAAGGATGGGGAACAGAAGAAGATCACCAGTGATCTAGTAGCCCCACCTAAACTGGAGAAACAGGTGACCTTTTCTGTTGAAACAAAGAAGGAGGCAGAGCCCCCGTTGGTGGAATATAATGAGGCAGTAGCTAAGCTAAGCTCCACCCTACAGACCCTACAAAAGGATATGCAGCGCCTTACAGAACAGCAGCAAAGGCTCATGGGAAAGAAAACTCAGAGTTCTCCGAAAAACACCTCCACAAATAAGACACCTGCTTCCTGGGTCATCCCAGCTGCACCTAAATCCCCTGCTACACCCCCTCATCTTTCTAGAGACTCCACACGTATCATTTCCCCCTCTGGATCTCCATCACGCTCCGGACAACCTTCTGACACACCCAGATCCCCAAAGCTCAGCCTCGTCTACTTCACGCAGATCCCGTGGAGCTGCTCCCAAGAGTCCAGCGTCAACGTCCCTCCCGCCCCACGGACCTCGGCTTCCACCCTCTCACGCGAGTCCTAACACCCCCACAGAATGTGGACACACTTCCCCATCTGCGGCGAGTCTCTCCGAGCCAGTGTCAGGTGCAGACTTGCTCCTCATTGCGATTCGGAGGTCCACGCACCCCTCACGACTCTCCGCTGCAACCTGCTCAGCCTCAAGAGAGCACATCAGAATCAGGCTCCAGCGAGCATCACACCCCGATCTTCACCCTGGAGCTGGAGGCTGGACCTCCGTCTGCACTCCCAGCTGAACTGCTAGGAGGCGGGAGCAGTTCGGGAGCCCCGTCAGAGTGCTCGTTTGAAAGCGACATGCTCCTCAGCAGCGCCTTGGTTAAAGATGAGACCGAGGGTGCGGGGACGGTGGGAGATGACACAGATCTGGAACAGGGAGCAGAAATATTCTCTTCGGATTCCATGAGTGACCAGACAGAGAATGAGAGCAGGCTGGGACTCGATGTGTTCTTCAAGGTGTGTGAAGGTCTGCATGTGCTTTGTTTGATGATGTGTGTCTGAGGTGTTTGTAACGTGTGTATTTGTGGGCGTTCAGGAGCAAGGTCTCTCTGAGGAGGAGATGGCCCAGAAAAGGGCTCTGCTGTTGGAGCGGCAGCAAAGACGAGCACAAGAGATTAAGAAGCGGATAAGATACGGGCAAGACCCTGAGAACAGGTAAGAACACCCTCTCCAAACCCTTTCATTCGGGATATACATTCACGGCTTACTTATCTCTGCTTCCTCCAACAGTCAACAGGCTTCTGTGGATGACCAGCGACCATCTCAAACTCCACCGCTTTCACAGTCACTGCCCACCACATACACCCCACCCCCTCCTTCAAAGGCCACGCCCCCAGGCACGCCCCTGCGTTGGGGAGAGTTCACACGGGCGGAGTATGAAAGGCGTCACCAGCTGAAGATAATGGCTGATCTTGGGAAGGTTCTTAAACAGAAACCAGCAAAGCACAGCGGCAAAAAACAGCACACACACAAACCGCACAACCATGAGCTTACTCAAACACGCTCGCCAGGGAAAAACAGGACAGGTAATTGCTCACATACATCACAAGTATTTTGTCACAGAATTACTATCTGCCTATATGAACGAAACTGCAACATGAGCTCAACCAATGGATGGAGTTTGGGGCAGGACACTTGACATGTTTGTCGAACAATGTCTAGTGTAGTTTTGCAGTTCTGTTTGGTAGTGCCAGTGGTGCAGAAATTACACACACTGCTACTTTAAAGATTTCACTTGCATTCCCTAAAACCTAGATATGTTTCGTCATATTAGCTAACCAGAAAGATGGCAGATCTCTACCAACTGAAAAACCAGCAAGGTATAGTACTGCTACTTAGCCATGTTTTTGTCATCTGCCTTCCGTACATCTCTGTCTTTTACTTAAACGCTTTCTCTCTAACCCAACAACTCAGTCGTTCAGAGTCGCCCTCAAAGGTGATGTCATCTGGGAAACTGGCCAATCAGAACGGAGAGAAAGATTGGGAGCAAGCCTCCAATGCCTCCTCTCCAGCTTCACTCCCAGAATACACAGGTAGAGAGCTGATCTTTATGATCAGTTTGAAAAACTGGGTTTGTAATCGGTACTTTATTTGATCGGTGTGGTTTTCACTCACAGTCAGAGTTTCATCTTCTCTTTCAGGTCCTAAGTTATTTAAGGAACCCAGTTTTAAATCCAACAAGTTCATTATTCACAACGCGCTCTCACGCTGCTGCCTCGCCGGCAAGGTCAACGAATCCCAGAAAAACAAGATCGTGGAGGTGCGTCACTGTTCATCTTTCTCCACAGCCGTGCACTTTCACATTCTGACTGTACGTTTTCTCTGTAGGAGATGGAGAAGAGCTCCGCCAGCCACTTCCTAATTCTCCTGCGGGATTCCAGCTGTCAGTTCCGTGCCATCTACACCCTAGACGGCCAGTCGGAGGAGCTGCATCGACTCTGCGGTGTCGGCCCGCGTGTCATTTCCTCGTCGGCTGTGGAGGCCATTTATAAATACAGCTCTGACAGGAAACAGTTCAATACACTTCCGTCTCGTACCCTGAGTATGACTGTCGATGCTTTCACAATTCCCGCCCATCTTTGGCACACTAAGAAGCACGGCACGCCTAAAAAAGTAGCCACACCCAAATAGGCCACGCCCTCTAAAATAAACCACTCCCACCATAATAAAGACCTGTTCGCACCAAGAACAATAAATATAACAACAACTGAGCATCCACTTCATTGGACAATAGCTATAATGATAGATCTAATGATAAATATATTAGTGCCCAAACAGTTTTTGTCGTCTGCCACTTTAAATGCTTGAGCTCTTTAAAGCAGGATGGATTCTGATTGGCTGTCAATTGCTCAGGATCAGCTGGAAACATTCTCTCTAAAAGTGATTCCAGTCACATCGTTCCTCTGTGACGTTATCGTTGTGGTGTGGACATCGCTATTCTTGTAAAGTTATAGCGATTATTGAAAACGTCATAATTGTCGTTATCATAGTTATTGTTGTTGGTGTGAACGAACCTTCAACCCCTCCGGGCCACATAGACCCACTATAAGTGCCATTCCTCAAAATAAACATCTTACCAGCACTAAACATGTCACAAACAATCTCTGTAAAGAATTTTATGATCACCGAAAGACCTTCTCATGTTTTCTGACTGCATGAAGACCGTTGAACCCCGAAGACGAGCCCTGAGGTTTTCACGCTACTACTGACTAAAGAAACCACACATCCTGTTTGCATGTGAACGTTCAGTCCAAATTTTCTCTTGACGGTCACACCAACTGAGCACTTGATTTGTCTCTGATTTTATGCTCTATATATTCTCTGCTCTTATATATACAGACTTCTGAATCTCAGTCTAGTGGTACTGTAGTGTTACTGAGAATCAGTCTCCAACGATTTTAGAGATCTCCTGTTGCAAACACTTGTTCTCTTTTACATCATTGCATCAGCCTTTCCATTCCTCATGTGCTGAATCCGTGTAGAGTAAAGGACTCTCGCTGTCCTCCAGAGATGTCCAGCCGTCCAAAGACTGTGAGGCATCATGTGAGCTGATGTCTGGACTCTGTTGAACAGAGTTTGTGTGCTGAATATGGATCAGAGAGTCACAGTCCTGAGAACCTGATCCTGGATCAGTATTAAAAAGCCATTGAACTCCCATCATAATCATACAGCTTTGGCTCATGTGCTGTGTGTGTGTGTGTGTGTGTGTGTGTGTGGCTGCTGGGATGTTTTCTAGTATGAGTTTTGACATCATGTTTGTGTGTGTGCTTTCCTGCTCATCATGATGATTTTATGTGGTGATGAACATGTAGATCAATAAAATCATTTCTAATATTTCAACTCCACTGTTTCTGTAAGTGACTGACAACATGATTCCTGAATTTCACATAAACACCGATCAGGCATTCACAATAATGAAATGAATAACACTGATGATCTCTTCATCACGGCTCCTGTTAGTGGGTGGGATATATTAGGCAGCAAGTGAACATTTTGTCCTCAGAGTTGATGTGTTAGAAGCAGGAAAAATGGGCAAGCGTAAGGATTTGAGCGAGTTTGACAAGGGCCAGATTGTGATGGCTAGACGACTGGGTCAGAGCATCTCCAAAACTGCAGCTCTTGTGGGGTGTTCCCGGTCTGCAGTGGTCAGGATCTATCAAAAGTGCTCCAAGGAAGGAACAGTGGAGAACCGGCCACAGGGTCATGGGCGGCCCAGGCTCATTGATGCACGTGTGGAGCGAAGGCTGGCCCGTGTGGTCCGATCAAACAGACGAGCTACTGGAGCTCAAACTGCTCAAGAAGTTAATGCTGGTTCTGATAGAAAGGGCTCAGAATACACAGAGCATCGCAGTTTGTTGTGTATGGGGCGGCATAGCCGCTGACCAGTCAGGGTGCCCATGCTGACCCCTGACCCGCCGAAAGCACCAACAGTGGCACGTGAGCATCAGAACTGGACCACGGAGCAATGGAAGAAGGTGGCCTGGTCTGATGATCACATGTTCTTTTACATCACGTGGATGGCCGGGTGTGTGTGCGTGGCTTACCTGGGGAACACATGGCCCCAGGATGCACTATGGGAAGAAGGCGAGCCGGCGGAGGTGATGCTTTGGGCAATGTTCTGCTGGGAAACCTTGGGTCCTGCCATCCATGTGGATGTTCCTTTGACACGTCCCACCTACCTAAGCATTGCTGAGACCATGTACAGCCTTTCATGGAAACGGTATTCCCTGGTGGCTCTTCCCACAGGATAATGCTCCTGACACAAAGCAGAAATGCTTCAGGAATGGTTTGAGGAGCACAACAGCGAGTTTGAGGCGTTGAATTGGCCTCCAAATTCCCCAGATCTCAATCCAATCGAGCATCTGTGGGATGTGCTGAACAAACAAGTCCGATCCATGGAGGTCCCACCTCGCAACTTACAGGACTGAAAGGATCTGCTGCTAACATCTTGGTGCCAGATACCACAGCAAACCTTCAGGGGTCTAGTGGAGTCCATCAGAGATGGGTCAGGGGGACCAACCGCTATTAGGTCATAGGCCTGATTTGTGTATATAATGTAATGTATGCCTTGACTAGATGTCCACAATGCTGTGCATAAGGAAGGCTATATGCCTGTAGGCATAATGTTTGTTACTTGCAAGTTTTTAATGTCATTATTAAGTAAGTTGTAATTTTATGTTTTAATAGGTAAACCCTTTTTGTCCACTTACAGTGATTCTAGTATTTCGAAAGGTTGCAGCGGTCTGATGTTACTGATGTGAATCCTGAAAGATGCGGTTCACACACACTGGGCATTTACATAGTTTTGTTTAATCCTCACAGCGATGATTAATTTGCCTGTTCAACGAGCAGATCATGAAGAACCTCCAGCGTCTGTGCTCAAGGCACTGTGAGTGTGACGTGAGACTCTCCCAGACATTTATTATTATTTTAGCTCCTGAATGAGTAATCTACGCTAGTGTTAGTCTCTCTGTTTACCCTGAGGTTTACAGTAGTCAGCCAGATCCAGATCAGATGGTGGACCTAGACATGACCACAACTCATCCCTGAAGTGACTCTCCCCTGTGAAGGCCTCCTTTCCTTCCCCTCTGTACAGATAAAAACACATATGCACACATACGTATTCAAACACGCTTGCCTATAGACTGAACACGTACTGCTAACGCGTACATGCCGTTTCCGCAAATGTGGGGTTTGTGCGGGGATGGTGGTGGTATCCTGTCCTGAGCCATGTGTGGCCCTTGTCTGTAATCCAGATCTAGTGGACTCTGTATCTGGGACAAGCGAAAGCCGGAGTTGGACCAGAGAAAAATTGTGTGAGTAGGGATATTTCAGTGAAATTTAGCTGCAAAACAAGGACCATGGTCAGTAGCGTAGATATGACACATTCAAGCAGATTTCTGTTGGTGAACGCAGCGAATTCAGGAACTTTTCGTCCTATTGAAAGGACTTCTGAGCGTACCTTAATAGAAGTTTTAGTTTTTTAGCTCTTCAACGATCAACCAAACGTGCACCACTGCATCAGTGAGTGTGAGTGAATCTGCTTCACTGTCTATGTTTTCTTACACTGCATGTTTAAGTCTTGTTGTGTAGTTTTTGTGTAACAGGCCTAGATGAGCACTTTAACTACACATTCAGATGTTCCCTCACTTTTCTCATGGTCCCTCAATCCAAGAGCTCTTTTAACATTTACATATCATTATTTCTGGAAACCGTTCTGCCCCCAGGGGCCCGTCACAGAGGGAGTGGCACACTTGAACACCAGCTATAAACCAGGGCCTTCGCCAAAGTCCTGCACTACACACACCGGCTCCTCTGCTGACATCATCACCGCCTCGCGTCTCTTCACCGGTGACATGTCGTTCCCCAGAGCTCAGCAGTTCTCCGGCAGGTCTCTCTCCGCAGCCAGCAGCCGCTCACTGGCTCCTGTTAGCTTCTCCAGCTTTGGAAGTCAGTCGGCGGGGGGCCTGCAGGGCGGCGCAGGGATGGGCTTTGGATCCAGCGCTGGGATGGGCTTCGGCTCCGGGTCTGGGATGGGCTTCGGGTCCGGCGCCAGGGTGGGCTTCGGTTCTGGTTTTGGGTCTGGTTTTGGGGTGGGTGGAGGTTCTCTCTCGGGTGGTTTGAGGATGTTTGGAGGCGCTCTGGCAGCCGCAGGTGGAGGTTCCTTCGGGGCATCTTTCAGGGCGGCCTCAGGTTCTTTCTCAGAAGCCGTGTCTAATATTGTCAACGAGAAACAGCAGCTACAGGGTCTGAATGATCGTCTCGCCACCTACCTGGAGAAGGTCAGGCGCCTGGAGACCACGAACCTCGAGCTCAACGAGAAGCTCCGCGCGTTCACCATCAACCGAGTCCAGAACAGCGTCAACCTAGAGCCCTACGAGATCCAGATTAAACCACTGCGGGAGAAGGTGCCGGACCCTCTGCATGCATCTCAGTTTTCATACAATAATGCCAATGAATTAAACAAGTAATCATAATACAAAGAAATATACAGTGTAATAAAAAAACAAGGTGCTAACTAAGTATCTGATAATTTCTTCTGGTTTGCTTCTCTTTTCTTCTCTAGCTTCTGCTTCTCATTCAGGAGCACACGCGCATCGCTTTAGCCGTGGACAACGCCAAACTGGCCGCAGATGATTTCAGAATGAAGTAAGTTTGAGCTGTTCCTGCAGCGTCAGCTGCTTAGTTTAGTTTCTGACTGGATGAGCCGCATTCAGAGCCGATTTCAGGCACTGTAACACACAGGTAAAGGTCCATTCACACTTATAACTATAACATAACTATAGTGATAACTATATTAGCATCCACACCAGGGACTGAAAGCTATAAAGATAAATATATTAGTGTCCACACCAGTGTATAGTTATAGTGTATAGTCTATACTACTAATATAGTTATAGCTTTCATCCACTGGTGTGGACATTAATATAGTTATAGTTATAGTTAACGATAACTATATTAATGTCCACACCAGTGGACGATAACTATACGATAACTATAACGATAAATATATGTGTTCACACCAGCTGATGATAACTATAACTATAACTATAATGATAACTATATTAGTCCACACCAGTGGACGATAACTATACGATCAATATGACAATAAATATATGTGTTCACACCAGCTGATGATAACTATAACTATAACTATAATGATAAATATATTAGTCCACACCAGTGGACGATAACTATACGATAACTATAACGATAAATATATTTGTTCATACCAGCTAATGATAACTATAATTATAATGATAAATATATTCATCCACACCAGTGGACGATAACTATAACTATAACGATAACTATATTAATGTCCACACCAGTGATGATAACTACGATAACGATAACTATAAATATATGTGTTCACACCAGCTGATGATAACTATAACTATAACTATAATGATAAATATATTAGTCCACACCAGTGGACGATAACTATACAATACCTATAACGATAAATATATTTTTTCATACCAGCTGATGATAAATATAATTATAATGATAAATATATTCATCCACACCAGTGGACGATAACTATACGATAACTATAACTATAACGATAACTATATTAATGTCCACACCAGTGGACGATAACTATACGATAACTATAACGATAAATATATGTTTTCATACCAGCTGATGATAAATATAATTATAATGATAAATATATTCATCCACACCAGTGGACGATAACTATACGATAACTATAACTATAACGATAAATATATATGTTCATACCAGCTGATGATAACTATAACTATAATGATAAATATATTAGTCCACACCAGTGGACGATAACTATACTATAACTATAACGATAACTATATTTATGTCCACACCAATGGATGATAACTATACGATAACTATAACGATAAATATATGTGTTCACACCAGCTGATGATAACTTTAACTATAACTATAATGATAATATATATTAGTCCACACCAGTGGACGATAATTATTACTATAACGATTATGATAACTATCACGATTATTATAACAATAACTATATTAGTGTCCACACCAGTGGACGATAACTATACGATAACTATAACGATAACTATATTACTGTCTACACTAGTGGACAATAACTATACGATAACTATAACGATAATTATAACGATAACTATATTACTGTCTACACTAGTGGACAATAACTATACGATAACTATAACGATAATTATAACGATAACTATAACTAATGATAACTATATTACTGTCTACACCAGTGGACGATATCTATACTATAACTGTAACTCTAACGATAATTAGAACGTTAACTATATTAGTGTCCACACCAGTGGCTGATAACTATACAAAACCTATAACTCTAACGATTACTATAACTATAACTCAAACTCTAATTCAAACTCTAACTATAACAGTAACGGTAACGATAACTATGACTCTAAGGATAACTATAACTCTACAATAACTATAACTATATGATAATGTTAACTGTAACTCTAACTCTAACTATAACTCTATGATAACGGTAACTATAACAATAACTCTAACAATAATGATAACGATTACGATAACTATAACTATAACTATAGATATAACTCTACAGTAACGGTAACTCTAACTATAACTATAATTATAACTATAACTATAACTATAACTAACCATAATTATAACTCTACGATAACGGTAACTCTAACGGTAACTCTAACGATAACTATAACTCTGACTCTAGATAATGATAATGATAACGATTATGATTACAATAACTATAACTTTACAGTAACGGTAACTCAAATTATAACTATAACGATAATTATAACGATAACTTTATTAGTGTCCACACCAGTGGATGATAACTATAACTATAACGATAACTATAAGGATAATGGTAACTTACTCTAACGATAACGGTAACGATAACTATAACGATAACGGTAACGATAACGATAACGATAACGATAATGATAATGATAACGATAATGATAACGATAACTATAACGATAACTATAATGATAACTATATTAGTGTCCACATCAACGGACTATAACGATAAATATAATGATATAACAATAACTTTATTAGTGTCCACACCAGTGGATGATAACTATAACTATAACGATAACTATAATGATAATGGTAACTTACTCTAACGATAACGGTAACGATAACGATAACTATATTAGTGTCCACATCAACGGACTATAACAATAAATATAATGATATAACAATAACTTTATTAGTGTCCGCACCAGTGGATGATAACTATAACTATAACGATAACTATAATGATAATGGTAACTTACTCTAACGATAACGGTAATGATAACGATAACTATAACGATAAAGGTAACAATAACGATAACGATAATGATAACGATAACGATAACTATAACGATAACTATATTAGTGTCCACATCAACGGACTATAACGATAAATATAATGATATAACAATAACGTTATTAGTGTCCGCACCAGTGCATGATAACATTCTGTTTATTTTAGGTTATAATAAGCTTATGTTTGTTATAATTTGACCGTGTCGCACAGATTCGAGACGGAGTTGTCCATTCGTCAGTCTGTGGAGGGTGACATCGCAGGTCTGAAGACCCTGAAGAAAGAGTACGACTCCACCAACAGTGTGTTACTGCAGGAGCTCACGATGCTGAGCGAGGAGCGCACCGCTCTCATAAACCGTCAGCAGGAGGTGCGGACACGCTTCACACACGCTTCACACACGCTTCACACACAAGCTAGTCTAGTTCTTTGGGTGTGTTTGGACTGATGTGAATAATTGTTTAGTGAATTTGCAGCACATTTGTGTCAATGCCTCCGTGTTTCGCCTCACACCTGTAGATTGGCTCCTTTAAATAAAGGCAAAGAACTCAAATCTGATGTAATGGCTTGAAAAGTGCGGTTTCCATTCTCATGTTGAAGTATTATTGTACTGTTGAAAAGATGAGTACTGCACAAAAAACTGCAGTGAAGTAATCTGTCTTTTGCCCTCTGGTGCAGGAGATGATCTCCCTGCGCGGGCAGATGGCCGGCACCGTGACGGTGGATGTGAAGGAGAGCGAGAGCACAGATCTGTCCCGAGTGCTGGCTGAGATCCGCTCGGAGTACGAGATGCTCATCGAGAAGAACCGCAGAGAGCTGGAGAGCTGGTACACCAAACAGGTACAGACACACAGGCGGTGAGGGGAGACGCTCACTGGAGCTCCGGCGTGTTTTACTGATGCTGATGCTGTGCTTCAGGTGGAGAAGAAGCAGGAGGAGGCGACGCTGATCACAGAGACGGCCGTTAGCGGGAGCTCGGAGATCACAGACAACCGCAAACAGAGCCTGAGCCTGCAGACGCAGCTGGACTCCACGCTGATGGAGGTGCAGACGCTTCACACACACACACCAGTTACTGCTTTGTGTGTTACCTTGTTAAACTTTACCAGATTAAGCTGCAATGTGGACTCATTTAACAGAGTTCAAACATTTGTTTGTGAAACTAACAAACAAAACGTAGTGCTCTGCCTGAAATATGATCTACTGTTCAACGTTTTTCTTACTTAAGTGGACTTAAATTGACTTAAAAAGATGAAATAATAACATACTAAATCGAAATATCACTTTAAATGTCAAGACAAAACACTGATATACTAAGTTATACTGGCGAAATTATTACAAACTGATATTATAAATTGAAATTGAGACATACTGTTCAAATGATGGAAATTTTGACTTTTGACTCAGTTTGCAAAACAAATTCTACAAAATTAAGTACTTTTAAGTCGAAATTCCGATAAACTAAATTGAAATTAAAAAGCTGTAATCGAAATTATCAGTTTAAATGTTAAAAGACATAAAAAAATCAATATTGTGACATACTAAATTGAAATTACAACTTTAAATGCCTAAAATTATGACAAAAGTCGAAAATTATTACTTAAAAAGTTGAAATTGACTTAAAGCAAAGTCAACTAAGTTTAAATTACGACTTAAAAAGTTGAAATTTACATACTGACGAAATTGGTATTGAAATGTATATTTTAAGTTGAAATTGAGACTTTAATTGTACATTAAAAAGTCGAAATAATGACATTAAGTCAAAATTCTCACTTAAAATGTCAAAATGAATCAATTCTTAAAATTCTCTAAAAAATGTATACTTGCTTAAAAGTCAAAATGAACTTTTCAAAATCAAGTTGAAGCTCGAATTATGACGAAATGTACACATATTTAATGAAATGATATTGCATAACGGTTAACTGGTGTAATGGCTTGTGGCCTGAATGCTGCTGCCTGTGCCGATGCAGAAAGCGAATCTGGAGCAGCGTCTGGTGGAGGTTCAGGCTCAGTATCAGTCTCAGATCTTCTCTCTGAGTCAGCTGGCCGGCGGTCTGGAGGGAGAGCTGACGTCGGTGCGTGAGAGCGCAATGCAGCAGAGCCGTGACTACCAGCTGCTCCTGAGCACCAAAGTGCAGCTGGAGCGCGAGATCAGCACCTATAAAGCTCTGCTAGAGGGCGCCGGAGAGTTCAGCGGCCTGGCCGTAACTGCACCCGCAGTGAGGAAGGCCAAGGTCCTGGACGGAGGCGCAGCTTCATCAGCCACTGCAGGTGAGGAATGTCAAACAACATAGTGTCGAAATTATGATATACTTATTCACATTTAATTATTCACATCTTAATTTCAAGATTACATTTGATATTTATGACCTAGTATATCATAATTTTTCGATTTGTCATAACTATGACTAAGCCATTTAAGTTTTTGTCAAAATTCCAAGAATTCATCTCATATTTATGACTTTGTATGCCATTCTTTTGACTTTTTGTCAATTTTGACTTGAAAACTTAATTACTTAAAAAGTCATAATTATGACATCCTAATTCCAAGATTTCATCTCATATTTATGACTTAGTATATCATACTTTTGACTTTTTGTCAATTTTGACTTGTCATAATTTTTCAATTTATGTCATAATTATGAATTTTTAAGTCAAGTTTTTGTTAAATTCCAAGATTTAATCTGATATTTATGACTTAGTATATCATACTTTTGACATTTTGTCAAATTTTACTTGTCATAATTATGACTTTTTAAGTCAAGTTTTGTCCTTATTCCAAGATTTAATCTCATTTTTATGATTTAGTATATCATACTTTTGACATTTTGTCAAATTTGAATTGTCATAATTATGACTTTTTAAGTCAAGTTTTTGTCCTAATTCCAAGATTTCATCTCATTTTTATGATTTAGTATATCATACTTTTGACATTTTGTCAAATTTGACTTGCCATAATTATGACTTTTTAAGTCAAGTTTTTGTCCTAATTCCAAGATTTCATCTCATTTTTATGATTTAGTATATCATACTTTTGACATTTTGTCAAATTTGACTTGTCATAATTATGACTTTTTAAGTCATTAAGTTTTCGTCATAATTCTAACATGTCATCTCATATTTATGACTAAGTATATCATGCTTTGACATTTTGTCAAATTTTGACTTGTCATAATTATGACTTTTTAAGTCAAGTTTTCGTCCTTATTCCAAGATTTAATCAAATTTTTATGATTTAGTATATCATACTTTGACATTTTGTCAAATTTGACTTGTCATAATTATGACTTTTTAAGTCTTAAGTTTTTTCCTTATTCCAAGATTTAATCTCATATTTATGATTTAGTATATCATACTTTGACATTTTGTCAAATTTTGACTTGTCATAATTATGACTTTTTAAGTCAAGTTTTCGTCCTTATTCCAAGATTTCATCTCATTTTTATGATTTAGTATATCATACTTTGACATTTTGTCAATTTTGACTTGTCATAATTATGACTTTTTAAGTCATTAAGTTTTCGTCATAATTCTAACATGTCATCTCATATTTATGACTTAGTATATCATACTTTTGACATTTTGTCAAATTAGACTTGTCATAATTATGACTTTTTAAGTCTTAAGTTTTTGTCCTTATTCCAAGATTTAATCTCATATTTATGATTTAGTATATCATACTTTTGACATTTTGTCAAATTTGACTTGTCATAATTATGACTTTTTAAGTCTTAAGTTTTTGTCCTTATTCCAAGATTTAATCTCATATTTATGATTTAGTATATCATACTTTGACATTTTGTCAAATTTTACTTGTCATAGTTATGAATTTTTAAGTCAAGTTTTTGTCCTTATTCCAAGATTTAATCTAATTTTTATGATTTAGTATATCATACTTTGACATTTTGTCAAATTTGACTTGTCATAATTATGACTTTTTAAGTCATTAAGCTTTTGTCCAAATTCCAAGATTTCATCTCATATTTATGACTAAGTATATCATATTTTTGACATTTTGTCAAATTTGACTTGACATAATTATGACTTTTTAAGTCAAGTTTTTGTCCTTATTCCAAGATTTCATCTCATATTTATGACTAAGTATATCATACTTTGACATTTTGTCAAATCTGACTTGTCATAATTATGACTTTTTAAGTCTTAAGTTTTTGTCCTAATTCCAAGATTTCATCTCATATTTATGACTAAGTATATCATACTTTTGACATTTTGTCAAATTTGACTTGTCATAATTATGACTTTTTAAGTCAAGTTTTTGTCCTTATTCCAAGATTTAATCTCATATTTATGACTAAGTATATCATAATTTTGACATTTTGTCAAATTTGACTTGTCCTAATTATGACTTTTTAAGTCTTAAGTTTTTGTCCTTATTCCAAGATTTCATCTCATATTTATGACTAAGTATATCATACTTTTGACATTTTGTCAAATTTGACTTGTCATAATTATGACTTTTTAAGTCATTAAGTTTTCGTCATAATTCCAAGATTTCATCTCATATTTATGAATTAGTATATCATAATTTTTACATTTAGTCAAATTTGACTTGTCATAATTATGACTTTTTAAGTCAAGTTTTTGTCCTTATTCCAAGATTTCATCTCATATTTATGACTAAGTATATCATACTGATGACATTTTGTCAAATTTGACTTGTCATAATTATGACTTTTGTAAGTCTTAAGTTTTTGTCCTTATTCCAAGATTTCATCTCATATTTATGACTAAGTATATCATACTTTTGACATTTTGTCAAATTTGACTTGTCATAATTATGACTTTTTAAGTCATTAAGTTTTCGTCATAATTCCAAGATTTCATCTCATATTTATGAATTAGTATATCATACTTTTGACATTTTGTCAAATTTGACTTGTCATAATTATGACTTTTTAAGTCATTAAGTTTTTGTCCTAATTCCAAGATTTCATCTCATATTTATGACTAAGTATATCATACTTTTGACATTTTGTCAAATTTGACTTGTCATAATTATGACTTTTTAAGTCATTAAGTTTTTGTCCTTATTCCAAAATGTAATCTCTTATTTATGACTAAGTATATCATACTTTTGACATTTTGTCAAATTTGACTTGTCATAATTATGACTTTTTAAGTCATTAAGTTTTTGTCCTAATTCCAAGATTTCATCTCATATTTATGACTAAGTATATCATACTGATGACATTTTGTCAAATTTGACTTGTCATAGTTATGACTTTTTAAGTCATTAAGTTTTTGTCCTTATTCCAAGATTTCATCTCATATTTATGACTAAGTATATCATATTTTTGACATTTTGTCAAATTTGACTTGTCATAATTATGACTTTTTAAGTCATTAAGTTTTTGTCCTTATTCCAAAATGTAATCTCTTATTTATGACTAAGTATATCATACTTTGACATCTTGTCAAATTTTGACTTGTCATAATTATAAATTTTTAAGTCATTAAGTTTTTGTCCTTATTCTAAGATGTATTCTCATATTTATGACTAACTATATCATATTTTGTGACATTTTGTCAAATTTGACTTGTCATAATTATAAATTTTTAAGTCATTAAGTTTTTGTCCTTATTCTAAGATTTCATCTCATATTTATGACTAAGTATATCATATTTTTGACATTTTGTCAAATTTGACTTGTCATAATTATGACTTTTTAAGTCATTAAGTTTTTGTCCTTATTCCAAGATTTCATCTCATATTTATGACTAAGTATATCATACTTTGACATTTTGTCAAATTTGACTTGTCATAATTATGACTTTTTAAGTCATTAAGTTTTTGTCCTTATTCCAAGATTTCATCTCATATTTATGACTAAGTATATCATATTTTTGACATTTTGTCAAATTTGACTTGTCATAATTATGACTTTTTAAGTCATTAAGTTTTTGTCCTTATTCCAAGATTTCATCTCATATTTATGATTTAGTATATCATACTTTTGACATTTTGTCAAATTTGACTTGTCATAATTATGACTTTTTAAGTCATTAAGTTTTGTCCTTATTCCAAGATTTCATCTCATATTTATGACTAAGTATATCATATTTTTGACATTTTGTCAAATTTGACTTGTCATAATTATGACTTTTTAAGTCATTAAGTTTTTGTCCTTATTCCAAGATTTCATCTCATATTTATGACTAAGTATATCATACTTTGACATTTTGTCAAATTTGACTTGTCATAATTATGACTTTTTAAGTCAAGTTTTTGTCCTTATTCCAAGATTTAATCTCATATTTATGACTAAGTATATCATATTTTTGACATTTTGTCAAATTTGACTTGTCATAATTATGACTTTTAAGTCATTAAGTTTTGTCCTTATTCCAAGATTTCATCTCATATTTATGACTAAGTATATCATATTTTTGACATTTTGTCAAATTTGACTTGTCATAATTATGACTTTTTAAGTCATTAAGTTTTTGTCCTTATTCCAAGATTTCATCTCATATTTATGACTAAGTATATCATACTTTGACATTTTGTCAAATTTGACTTGTCATAATTATGACTTTTTAAGTCAAGTTTTTGTCCTTATTCCAAGATTTAATCTCATATTTATGACTAAGTATATCATATTTTTGACATTTTGTCAAATTAGACTTGTCATAATTATGACTTTTTAAGTCATTAAGTTTTTGTCCTTATTCTAAGATTTCATCTCATATTTATGACTAAGTATATCATACTTTTGACATTTTGTCAAATTTGACTTGTCATAATTATGACTTTTTAAGTCATTAAGTTTTTGTCCTAATTCCAAGATTTAATCTCATATTTATGACTAAGTATATCATATTTTTGACATTTTGTCAAATTTGACTTGTCATAATTATGACTTTTAAGTCATTAAGTTTTGTCCTTATTCCAAGATTTCATCTCATATTTATGACTAAGTATATCATATTTTTGACATTTTGTCAAATTTGACTTGTCATAATTATGACTTTTAAGTCATTAAGTTTTGTCCTTATTCCAAGATTTCATCTCATATTTATGACTAAGTATATCATACTTTGACATTTTGTCAAATTTGACTTGTCATAATTATGACTTTTAAGTCATTAAGTTTTGTCCTTATTCCAAGATTTCATCTCATATTTATGACTAAGTATATCATATTTTTGACATTTTGTCAAATTTGACTTATCATAATTATGACTTTTAAGTCATTAAGTTTTTGTCCTTATTCCAAGATTTCATCTCATATTTATGATTTAGTATATCATACTTTTGACATTTTGTCAAATTTGACTTGTCATAATTATGACTTTTTAAGTCATTAAGTTTTTGTCCTTATTCCAAGATTTCATCTCATATTTATGACTAGTATATCATACTTTGACATTTTGTCAAATTTGACTTGTCATAATTATGACTTTTAAGTCATTAAGTTTTGTCCTTATTCCAAGATTTCATCTCATATTTATGACTAAGTATATCATATTTTTGACATTTTGTCAAATTTGACTTGTCATAATTATGACTTTTAAGTCATTAAGTTTTGTCCTTATTCCAAGATTTCATCTCATATTTATGACTAAGTATATCATACTTTGACATTTTGTCAAATTTGACTTGTCATAATTATGACTTTTTAAGTCATTAAGTTTTGTCCTTATTCCAAGATTTAATCTCATATTTATGACTAAGTATATCATATTTTTGACATTTTGTCAAATTTGACTTGTCATAATTATGACTTTTTAAGTCATTAAGTTTTTGTCCTTATTCCAAGATTTCATCTCATATTTATGATTTAGTATATCATACTTTGACATTTTGTCAAATTTGACTTGTCATAATTATGACTTTTTAAGTCATTAAGTTTTTGTCCTAATTCCAAGATTTAATCTCATATTTATGACTAAGTATATCATACTTTTGACATTTTGTCAAATTTGACTTGTCATAATTATGACTTTTTAAGTCATTAAGTTTTTGTCCTTATTCCAAGATTTCATCTCATATTTATGACTAAGTATATCATATTTTTGACATTTTGTCAAATTTGACTTGTCATAATTATGACTTTTTAAGTCAAGTTTTTGTCCTTATTCCAAGATTTAATCTCATATTTATGACTTAGTATATCATATTTTTGACATTTTGTCAAATTTGACTTGTCATAATTATGACTTTTTAAGTCTTAAGTTTTTATCCTTATTCCAAAATGTAATCTCTTATTTATGACTAAGTATATCATACTTTGACATCTTGTCAAATTTTGACTTGTCATAATTATAAATTTTTAAGTCATTAAGTTTTTGTCCTTATTCTAAGATGTAATCTCATATTTATGACTAACTATATCATATTTTTGACATTTTGTCAAATTTGACTTGTCATAATTATGACTTTTTAAGTCATTAAGTTTTTGTCCTAATTCCAAGATTTATTCTCATATTTATGATTTAGTATATCATAATTTTTAAATTTTGTCAAATTTGACTTGTCATAATTATGACTTTTTAAATCAAGTTTTGTCCTAATTCCAAGATTTATTCTCATATTTATGATTTAGTATATCATACTTTTGACATTTTGTCAAATTTGACTTGTCATAATTATGACTTTTTAAGTCATTAAGTTTTTGTCCTTATTCCAAGATTTCATCTCATATTTATGACTAAGTATATCATACTTTTGACATTTTGTCAAATTTGACTTGTCATAATTATGACTTTTTAAGTCATTAAGTTTTTGTCCTTATTCCAAGATTTAATCTCATATTTATGACTAAGTATATCATACTTTGACATTTTGTCAAATTTTACTTGTCATAATTATGACTTTTAAGTCATTAAGTTTTGTCCTTATTCCAAGATTTCATCTCATATTTATGACTAAGTATATCATATTTTTGACATTTTGTCAAATTTGACTTGTCATAATTATGACTTTTTAAGTCAAGTTTTTGTCCTTATTCCAAGATTTAATCTCATATTTATGACTTAGTATATCATACTTTTGACATTTTGTCAAATTTGACTTGTCATAATTATGACTTTTTAAGTCATTAAGTTTTTGTCCTTATTCCAAGATTTATTCTCATATTTATGATTTAGTATATCATACTTTTGACATTTTGTCAAATTTGACTTGTCATAATTATGACTTTTTAAGTCAAGTTTTTGTCCTTATTCCAAGATTTAATCTCATATTTATGACTTAGTATATCATACTTTTGACATTTTGTCAAATTTTACTTGTCATAATTATGACTTTTTAAGTCATTAAGTTTTTGTCCTTATTCCAAGATTTCATCTCATATTTATGACTAAGTATATCATATTTTTGACATTTTGTCAAATTTGACTTGTCATAATTATGACTTTTTAAGTCAAGTTTTTGTCCTTATTCCAAGATTTAATCTCATATTTATGACTTAGTATATCATACTTTTGACATTTTGTCAAATTTTACTTGTCATAATTATGACTTTTTAAGTCTTAAGTTTTTGTCCTTATTACAAAATTTTATCTCATATTTATGACTTAGTATATCATACTTTGACATTTTGTCAAATTTTGACTTGTCATAATTATGACTTTTTAAGTCATTAAGTTTTTGTCATAATTCCAAGATTTAATCTCATATTTATGACTTTTTGTTCAATGTCTTAGTTTTTCAATATGTCATAATTATGACTTTTTAAGTCAAAATGATTAAGACATTGAACAAAAAGTCATAAATATGAGATTAAATCTTGGAATTATGACAAAAACTTAAATGAGTTATAAAGTTATAATTTACATAAGTCGGAACTGACACTGTCATAATTAAACGATAAAGTCAAAATTATGACAAAGACAAATGCAGATGAAAAGTATGATTTAAAAACTTGAAATGATGACACTTGATGAGTTGATCATGACTATTATCATGGAGGGCACTGTAATATACTGTGACTATTGTTATGTTTAATCATGACTTTATTATCATGGAGGGCACTGTAATATACTGTGACTATTGTTATGTTTAATCATGACTGTTGTTGGTTTGATGTGTAGTGGGTGGAATCGCTGCCCTCGTCTCGTCTGAAGTGCAGATCGGCGGGCTCAGCGCGAGCGAGACCACAGCAGCTTCAGTGGGCGGGGCTATAGTAGATGCAGTGGCTTCAGTGGGCGGGGCTACAGCAGATGCAGTGGCTTCAGTGGGCGGGGCTACAGCGGATGCAGTGGCTTCAGTGGGCGGGGCTACAGCAGATGCAGTGGCTTCAGTGGGCGGGGCTACAGCGGATGCAGTGGCTTCAGTGGGCGGGGCTACAGCAGATGCAGTGATGTCAGGCTTCAGCTGAGGTACAGCTGATGATCATCTGTTAATATCTGGATTGTTTATGTCTGTCACTGCTGACTGGAATCATATTCTCATTATTCCAACATCTCATAAGTGTGACTTAGTATGTCATAATTTTGACTTGTTATAGTAAGTCATTCAAGTTTCAGTTGAAAAACTTTTATATTTACAGCTGTTACTTTTTCAAATAACTGACTCAAGTTACTTTATTTATGGCATTATGACTATTAAAAGAGGAACGTGTGTGTGATTTGACCGATGATCTTTAATCCAGTCTGTTTGGTTTTGCAGATATAAAGTGCACTGGAGGGTCTGAGTGATGTCATCGACGCTCAGCCAATCACAATCTGATGTGTGTTTTATGCAGTGTAACTCTGTCCAGCATCAATAAACTCAAACCCTTTAACTCTGAGCGTTTCTTTGATCACATGA
>CM040914.1:48944194-48951694 GCA_023029165.1 Gobiocypris rarus
AAACAACCCAACGGCTGGGCTAAAAAACCCAACGGCTGTGTTAAAACAACCCAACGGCTGGGCAAAAAACAACCCAAGGGCTGAGCTAAAACAACCCAACGGCTGGGCTAAAACAACCCAACCGCTGTGTTAAAACGGCTGGGCTAAAACAACCCAACGGCTGGGCTAAAACAACCCAACGGCTGGGCAAAAAACAACCCAACCGCTGTGTTAAAACAACCCAAGGGCTGAGCTAAAACAACCCAAAGGCTGTGTTAAAACAACCGAATGGCTGTGTTAAAACAACCCAACGGCTGTGTTAAAACAACCCAACGGCTCTGTTAAAACAACCCAACGGCTGGGCTAAAACAACCCAAAGGCTGGGCTTAAACAACCCAACGGCTGGGCTAAAACAACCCAACAGCTGTGTTAAAACAACCCAACCGCTTGGCTAAAACAACCCAATTGCTTGGCTAAATCAACCCAACCGCTGTGTTAAAATTACCCAACCGCTGGGCTAAAACAACCCAGTCGCTGTGTTAAAATAACCCAACCGCTGTATTAAAATAACCCAACAGCTGGGCTAAAACAACCCAACCGCTGTGTTAAAAGAACCCAACCGCTGGGCTAAAACAACCCAACCGCTGTGTTAAAATAACCCAACCGTTGGGCTAAAACAACCCAACCGTTGGGCTAAAACAACCCAAGGGCTGGGCTAAAACAACCCAACCGCTGTGTTAAAATAACCCAACGGCTGGGCTAAAACAACCCAACCACTTGTATAAAACAACCCAATCGCTTGGCTAAAACAACCCAACCGCTGGGCTAAAACAACCCAACCGCTGTGTTAAAATAACCCAACCGCTGGGCTAAAACAACCCAACCGCTGTGTTAAAATAACCCAACCGCTGGGCTAAAACAACCCAACCACTGTTAAAACAACCCAACCGCTGGGCTAAAACAACCCAACCGCTGTGTTAAAATAACCCAACCGCTGGGCTAAAACAACCCAACCACTGTTAAAATAACCCAACCGCTGGGCTAAAACAACCCAACCACTGTTAAAATAACCCAACCGCTGGGCTAAAACAACCCAACCACTGTTAAAATAACACAACCGTTGCTAAAACAACCCAACCACTGGGCTAAAATAACCCAACAGCTGTGTTAAAACAACCCAACCGGCAACCGCTGTGTTAAAATAACCCAACCCAACTTGAGTTGTTTTTAACCCATCATTTTTAGATACCGTATATTTCCTTTCTTAGGTAGGCTACGTACATTTACATGTTCTATAAAATAAAGGGCAACCGAAATCTCTGCAGTATCAAACACACAGTGTCCCTGAGAAAAGCCAAGAATAGAAACTTTCAGCTGGCCCTGGCTCACACACACACACACACACACACACACACACACACACACACTTGAAAGTTTCTTGCCGCACTGCGGAGAACCTTAGACATGAAGCATCCTCATCAACATCAGCATCCCTGTCATAAAACATTAACCCGAGCCGTTTCCAAACGCACATTTCTGCGATGTGCAAAGTCTATTAACACTACTAATACCCATCAGAAACATCATCGAGTCCAGATAACGAGCCTAACTCAAAGCAGTCGCGGATGTCGGGCACTCGGTCCACTCACGTATGTGTCACAAACCCAGAAGAACGGATTCTTTAATACTTACATTGTGGTTTATTTGAGACCGAGGTGGAGATGAAACCGGGCGGCTCTCATCAGCAACGGAGCGCGTGCACGGACCTCCGCGCGTGGGCTCGTGCACGTGATGATACATTCTCCTCACATATTCACAAGCCGAAGAAACGAGTCGAGATTTGCGTTATTTGATTTATTTTAAACTCAAACACAACTCACATGATAAACCAGCAACATAAATCAAGCAGGAAGAGTTTATTTATCAGTTTGTGGATATATTAGCCAGAGTAAAAGCATTGAAGAGGGGGGAAAAAAGCCTGGAGTGACTCTCTGGAGAAGTTCCCGCGTCTATACTGCGATTCAACCACAGCGTCACGGAAGTTTCGCGCGCTTTCGGTGTAGACCGCAGCGCTGCAGTTGGCGCATGCGCAGTATACACGCGGTGTAAGTGGTTAGTCCTTCATTTATAACAATACATTTCAAGGAGTAAAATAAAATGAGAGACGATCAGTGTCATCAGAAAAATCCAGAGAAGCCATTAGATCATTCGTTATTGGTGTGAATAGTTATCGCGTGACTGATGATAGTTTCAGCCATCATTCGGACAGAATATTAACAGTGGTGGACTCAATATCATTCTATCCCATCTGTCTGAGGCAGAAGAAACACTGGCTTCATTGGGATTAACCGTCTACAGCGTAACTGATGGTGTAGCCAACCTGTTTTATGAACAACAACAACAACAACAAATCTCCAGCCCAAAAGAAATGTACAGAAAAACCATCATATACAAACAATAGCATCAATCCAGACACAAACAGCATCGGTTAAATAATAACAGGAAATAAAAGAAGGCTAAAATCAAATTAATTGAGCACATCCAGTATAATGATTGCAAATCTTTGGAATGAAAGAAAGAAAATTAACGGATAGAGCAGAGTGACCATATCTGTAAACCAAAGCGAAAGATTCGGGCCGTCACCAGCGCCCCAGAGTCCGTATGGGAAAATCAGCTCGTTCCCTCCTGGAAATCTGACGGAAACCGCGTCCGGTGCGCTTCATTCTCACACGTCTCCGTCTGTATTTCAATTGCATAGCGAGTCTGTGGTTACCCTGGTCGCAACCTTTAGGAAGGGGAGGAGTTTAAAGTCCAGGCTCCGCCCTCTTCGATATGAAACTCACAACGCAACCTCTCTTTGTCTCTCTCGGCCGTTGGATGTTTTCTTGACCTTGTGGATGCCTTCCAACGCTCCCGATTCTGTTATACTGTGTGCGGAGAGAAGACATATCACACACTGAGAGAGAGAGAGAGAGAGAGAGAGAGAGAGAGAGAGAGAGAGAGAGAGAGAGAGAGAGAGAGAGAGAGAGAGAGAGAGAGAGAGAGAGAGAGAGAGAGAGAGAGAGAGAGAGAGAGAGAGCGAGACCTACACTTCGTCCATCTCCAGGTCCTCCTCGTCCTGAGGCAGCTGGAGATACGGGTTATTTGACGCTGGACGGAACTTGAATCCCGTCAAGACAAAGAAGATCAGAGTGGAAACCTCCACTAAAAACTGCAAACACAAGATGAAATGACACCAGAGCTCAATCAATTTAAAAAAATCTGTAAAAATATTAAAATGGAAAAATATTGTTTCCGCTGCAGGTAAATGCTAATTGTTTCCTGCTCTTAAAGGTGCAGTGTGTAATTTTCAGAGCTTACATAATTAGCCGTTATGTGTTTATGAGCTTAGAATGAGCCGTTTCTATCCACACACACTGCGGGTCCCTTACAGTGAAGCCGCCATTTTGTGCTGCCATGTTTCTACAGTAGCCCTAAAGAGACAAACTGCTCTACAGAGCGCTAGCTACTCTCTGCTGTCTCAGACGAGCACATCTTTGTCCTGTGTGGGCCACCGTAGCTTCTCTACAGAGCGCTAGCTACTCTCTGCTGTCTCAGACGAGCACATCTTTGTCCTGTGTGGGCCACCGTAGCTTCTCTACAGAGCGCTAGCTACTCTCTGCGGTCTCAGACGAGCACATCTTTGTCCTGTGAGGGCCACCGTAGCTTCTCTACAGAGCACTGGCTACTCTCTGCTCTCTCAGACGAGCACATCTTTGTCCTGTAAGGGCCACCGTAGCTTCTCTACAGAGCGCTAGCTACTCTCTGCTGTCTCAGATGAGCACTTCTTTGTCCTGTGAGGGCCACCGTAGCTTCTCTACAGAGCGCTAGCTACACTCTGCTGTCTCAGATGAGCACATCTTTGTCCTGTGAGGGCCACCGTAGCTTCTCTACAGAGCGCTAGCTACTCTCTGCTGTCTCAGACGAGCACATCTTTGTCCTGTGAGGGCCACCGTAGCTTCTCTACAGAGCGCTAGCTACTCTCTGCTGTCTCAGATGAGCACATCTTTGTCCTGTGAGGGCCACCGTAGCTTCTCTACAGAGCGCTAGCTACTCTCTGCTGTCTCAGATGAGCACATCTTTGTCCTGTGAGGGCCACCGGCTTCTCTACAGAGCGCTAGCTACTCTCTGCTGTCTCAGATGAGCACATCTTTGTCCTGTGAGGGCCACCGTAGCTTCTCTACAGAGCGCTAGCTACTCTCTGCTGTCTCAGACGAGCACATCTTTGTCCTGTGGGCCACCGTAGCTTCTCTACAGAGCTAGCTACTCTCTGCTGTCTCAGACGAGCACATCTTTGTCCTGTAAGGGCCACCGTAGCTTCTCTACAGAGCGCTAGCTACTCTCTGCTGTCTCAGACGAGCACATCTTTGTCCTGTGAGGGCCACCGTAGCTTCTCTACAGAGCGCTAGCTACACTCTGCTGTCTCAGATGAGCACATCTTTGTCCTGTGAGGGCCACCGTAGCTTCTCTACAGAGCGCTAGCTACTCTCTGCTGTCTCAGATTCACAGATAAAGATGTGCTCATCTGAGACAGCAGAGAAGCTAGCGCTCTGTAGAGCTCTGGCCCTCACAGGACAGAGCGCTAGCTACTCTCTGCTGTCTCAGACGAGCACATCTTTGTCCTGTGAGGGACACCGTAGCTTCTCCACAGAGCGCTAGCTACTCTCTGCTGTCTCAAATGAGCACATCTTTGTCCTGTGTGGGCCACCGTAGCTTCTCTACAGAGCGCTAGCTACTCTCTGCTGTCTCAAATGAGCACATCTTTGTCCTGTGTGGGCCACCGTAGCTTCTCTACAGAGCGCTAGCTACTCTCTGCTGTCTCAAATGAGCACATCTTTGTCCTGTGTGGGCCACCGTAGCTTCTCTACAGAGCGCTAGCTACTCTCTGCTGTCTCAAATGAGCACATCTTTGTCCTGTGTGGGCCACCGTAGCTTCTCTACAGAGCGCTAGCTACTCTCTGTTGTCTCAGATGAGCACATCTTTGTCCTGTGTGGGCCACCATAGCTTCTCTACAGAGCGCTAGCTACTCTCAGCTCTCAGACGAGCACATCTTTGTCCTGTGAGGGCCACCGTAGCTTCTCTACAGAGCGCTAGCTACTCACTGCTGTCTCAGATGAGCACATCTTTGTCCTGTGTGAGCCACCGTAGCTTCTCTACAAAGCGCTAGCTACTCTCTGCTGTCTCAGACGAGCACATCTTTGTCCTTTGTGGGCCACCGTAGCTTCTCTACAGAGCGCTAGCTACTCTCAGCTCTCTCAGATGAGCACATCTTTGTCCTGTGTGAGCCACCGTAGCTTCTCTACAGAGCGCTAGCTACTCTCTGCGGTCTCAGACGAGCACATCTTTGTCCTTTGTGGGCCACCGTAGCTTCTCTACAGAGCGCTAGCTACTCTCTGCTGTCTCAGACGAGCACATCTTTGTCCTGTGAGGGCCACCGTAGCTTCTCTACAGAGCGCTAGCTACTCTCTGCTCTCTCAGATGAGCACATCTTTGTCCTGTGTGAGCCACCGTAGCTTCTCTACAGAGCGCTAGCTACTCTCTGCTGTCTCAGACGAGCACATCTTTGTCCTGTGAGGGCCACCGTAGCTTCTCTACAGAGCGCTAGCTACTCTCTGCTGTCTCAGACGAGCACATCTTTGTCCTTTGTGGGCCACCGTAGCTTCTCTACAGAGCGCTAGCTACTCTCTGCTGTCTCAGACGAGCACATCTTTGTCCTGTGAGGGCCACCGTAGCTTCTCTACAGAGCGCTAGCTACTCTCAGCTCTCTCAGGCAGGCACATCTTTGTCCTGTGAGGGCCACCGTAGCTTCTCTACAGAGCGCTAGCTACTCTCAGCTCTCTCAGATGAGCACATCTTTGTCCTGTGTGAGCCACCGTAGCTTCTCTACAGAGCGCTAGCTACTCTCTGCTGTCTCAGACGAGCACATCTTTGTCCTTTGTGGGCCACCGTAGCTTCTCTATAGCAGTCGCCATTCACAACCTCACCACTAGATGCCGCTAAAACGTTCACACGGCACCTTTAAATGGTCAATCCTTCCAAAACGTGTTTTCATCTTTCCCTGATTCACTAGGGTTAGCCTGTTATACGTTTATATTTTAGACGAGTCGGGATTGTTTTTGGCGGGAGATTGCATACGTGTCAGTCACTCGCGCGTATTGCCATAAACGGAGTAAAGTTGAGGGAACATTTTTTATTGATTTTTCAATAATCCTATTATTACCAGCGTTCTCCTCTAGATGACAGTCTCTCGTTTGCTTTGCGCGATGATTTAACGCTCAAAACGAGCGAAGCCAAATGTGGATTTACCCGAACGCGCTCATTTTAAACGAGTGAACCGCCAATCTCTCCCTCTTAACCTTATAATTGCGGAAACGCACGCCAATCAAACCTCGACCACGCCAATTTACCTCAAGGCGGCTCTCAGAGTAGCATGCTAGTTATAAAAACAAGTATAGCGCTAAATATACAGTCACCTGTTCATAATTACTAAATAGTTTGGCTCTGTTGCTAATTTTAATTTTAACTTTTAACACTAAGTTGAGAGGGTTGTAGTTTACAGCATCAGAGTTTTACCTTAAGAAACGTACCTTAAGCCACTGAAAAACCGTTAAGTAAATGATATTGTGTTTCTATCAACAGATGGTCTTGAATATTACACACTGCACCTTTAACTGGGAACTGAAGCGCGATTACCTCTTGACTCCACTGCCACTGGAACGGCACCGTGACCTTCAGCAGTATAGCGATGATCCGCGTGAAGTAGATATAACACACGATCTGAGGATGGACACAAACCGCTTTCACTCTGCTTCAGCTCAAAGAGTACATGTGGAGTACATGAGTACACACTCACCATCACATAGTAATGTCTGAAGAGCTTCAACTTCTCCAGGTTCATGGCAGCTACAAGACAACACACACACACACACAGTTAGAAACAAACACGCATATATCGTACAACTTCATCTGGGACTAATCTATAACATGCTTTGAGAAAATCGGTTATCTTCATAACTAGATTTAACGCAAGTCCTGCATGGCCTACTGGAGCGCTTGTGAATCAGTGAAGAGGCTCAGACTCGACTGTTAAACGGAAGATGTGAATCCGTGATGGAAGGAAGTAATTATGCACCGAAGACATTGTAAAAACACTCCGTTGTTGTTGTTGTTTATTTACTCGCTTGTGCTGTCGAACTGTTGTATAAACACTATCACACTTGTATCTGTGCAAAATAACTGTATATCAGCACATATGATTACCTACAGTAGTACCGATTATCATACCGATGACCGTACCGATAACTAATGATAATTGACAATAACAGTACCGATTATCATACCGATGCCCGTACCGATAACTAATGATAATTGACCATAACTGTACCGATTATCATACCGATAACCGTACCGATAACTAATGATAATTGACAATAACTGTACCGATTATCGTACCGATAACTAATGATAATTGACAATAACTG
>CM040914.1:48956694-49078087 GCA_023029165.1 Gobiocypris rarus
TTGTTTCTGCTTCCCATCATCCGTCTGTTGTTTCTGATTCCCATCATCCGTCTGTTGTTTCTGCTTCCCATCATCCGTCTGTTGTTTCTGCTTCCCATCATCCGTCTGTTGTTTCTGCTTCCCATCATCCGTCTGTTGTTTCTGCTTCCCATCCTCCGTCTGTTGTTTCTGCTTCCCATCATCCGTCTGTTGTTTCTGCTTCCCATCATCCGTCTGTTGTTTCTGCTTCCCATCATCCGTCTGTTGTTTCTGCTTCCCACCGACGGCTTCTTCTCTTTTCCTCCGCGCTGAGGAACAGACATCATCAACACCCGTTAAACAGCATGCACACACACATACAGGCACTACACACACACTCACTACACAAATACACACACAGCGTTTGTTTCACCTTTGCCTCCGACTGTCGTCTTCAGTCTGGACTCCAGCACAATGTCCGATTGACCCGTGTGCTTCACGTGCACACTGTACACAATCATAATCATAAATCAATCACAAACACAATCATAGTCACAATCATAATCACAAGTTAAAATAAGATAAACCATCTAGAAGTTTGAAAAAGGAATATTTCCACCATATGGTGGGCTTCGGTTCACTATTTTGTTTCTATCACTTCCGGTTCAAGAGTTATCAAAAGCAAGTCAAACTTTGGACAGGTGGTGGCGCTAGAGGGAGTGGGTTAGAGACTCTAAATTCGCTGTGGTGAATGTGTGGACTGTCCTCGATCAGTGTGCCGAATTTCATAACTCTCCCGCAAGCGGTTCTATGGGCGGCCATACACTCAGTACTGGTAGCAAAAGAATAACAACGGCCCCTCATTAACTCATAATTATGAATATGATAAAAGTGTATTCAGAAACATTGACGGTCTCTTGAACACAAAGCAAACGCATATGCTTCAGTGAGAATCATGTTTTAATGTGCAGTCAGATCAGCAGCGAGTGGCTAGAAACGGGCTCCATGTAATCAGCCGAGGGAGGCCGCGGTTAAACCCACCTGAGGGTCTCTGTGTCGATGATGAAGCGGATGAGCTCATCTTCACGCTTGGTGTTCTCCAGCAGGCACTCCTCCAACTCCTCCCCCTGAAGGTCAAACACACGGTCAGAAACACGGGACCAACCGGTCAGCGAGAGAGAGAGGGGTCGCAGATACTCACGGTGTAGGGCAGGATCCCGTTCACCCGAGAGCGAGTCAAACTAAAGCCCACCTGCAACACAGAGAAACCTCCAGATGAGTGACCACACACAAACCAGCCCGGCGCAGGCGGGGACGGACGGACGGGCGCTACCGGGAGCCGCTCTTCCCGGCGGGAGGGTCAGGGACTTCAGCTGCACGTCCAGAGTGCCGTTAGCGAAATAACCAAACGTGTTCAGATGGACGACGAACCGCGTCTCATTCTGAGCGGGAAAACAAGTCGCATAAAACATCATTACACAACTGAAGAAAACAAGACAAATCATCAGATATGACACACACTAAACTAAGAGATCAATCATAAAAATAAGCTAAACAAATGAGGTCAAGCATTAAATAGGTGCTATACAACTATAATGTTATTAACAATTCATTATCAACATCAGATGTGTGAAACAAACACTAAAATAAAATATAAATTATAAAAATAAATCACTAAATAGGTGCTATAAAACTATAATGTTATGAATAATTCATTTTATAGCACTTATTTAATGATTTATTTATTTTTATTTATCTATTATATTAGTGTTTGTTTGTCATATCCGATGTTGATCATGAATTATTCATAAAATTATAATTATCAACATCGGATGTGTGAAACAAACACTAAAATAATAGATAAATAATATAAATAAATCATTAAATAGGTGCTATAAAATGAATTATTCATAAAATTATAATTTTATATTTATATTTTTATTATTTATCTATTATTTTAGTCTTTCTTTGTCATAATCGATGTTGATAATGAATTATTCAAAAAATTATAATTATCAACATCGGATGTGTGAAACAAACACTAAAATAATAGATAAATAATATAAATAAATCATTAAATAGGTCCTATACATATATAATGTTATGAATAATTCATTATCAACATCGGATGTATGAAACAAACACTAAAATAAAAGAGAAATATTATAAATAAATCATTAAATAGGTGCTATAAAATGAATTATTCATAAAATTATAGTTTTATAGCACCTAATTAATGATTTATTTATATTATTTATCTATTATTTTAGTGTTTGTTTGTCATATCCGATGTTGATAATTAATTATTCATAAAATTATAATGATCAACATCGGATATGACAAACAAACACTAAAATAAAAGATAAATAATAAAAATTAATCATTAAATAGGTCGTATACAAATATAATGTTATGAATAATTAATTATCAACATCAGATATGACAAGCAAACACTAAAATAAAAGATAAATAATATAAATAAATGAGGTAAATCATTAAATAGGTAAAATAATCCATAATTTTATCAATAATTCATCATTAAATAAGATGAAACATCAGGTGTGTGAAACAAACGCTAAAATAAAACATAAAAATAAGCTAAATAAATTAGGTAAACCATGATGGGTAAAACAAACAAACATAATTGAATGAATAATTGATCAGAAACGCAGAAAGTATGGGAATGTTTGTGCGTAAATACGTGCGCGAGACCTTGAGTTTGAGCTGGTGGATCCGCGCGCGACTCTCGGACACGGTCAGGATTAACGCCAGCAGCGCGCACGCGGCGACGGAGCGACACATCCTCGCACTGTCGATCCCTGCGCTGTCAACACTTACTCTCTCCCGTCAGACGACTGACATTTACTCATCCGAGCGCCAGTTTGTTTCCCAAACTCTTTCCAGCTGCACCTTCACTTCCGGGACGCGTGAGCGCATACACGTCATCATCCCCGACCGCGGGCGGCGCGAAGCTCTGCACTCTGGCGCCCTTTCTGGCGGGAGGACGCGCGCACGTCACACGCGCTCGCGCTCACAGATGGACCGTTGGTATTATAATCATAGACATAATATATACATAGACGCCCTATTGGCCGCTGGATCGTACGTCAACGGCGCCGCCATATTGCGGAGGGCAACATTCACATAACTCTCATAACTGGAATTGAGAAAATGCCTGCTTCGTGTGCTTCTTGCTGCTGTACAAATCGCCACACAATTGGAAACAGCTCGGGAATTACCTTTCACAAGTAAGACTGAACATTTGTTTCTGGTTGGTTTGGTCATTATATAACTTAATTAGTAATAGTAATGTTAGTTGGCCATCAGAGTCAGACTAAAATAGCTAACGTTAGTGATGTCGCTATTTAACTTAGCTGTGAAAGTTGAGACGTGAGTTAAAATTATTTATATTTTAGTTTTAGCTTATATTATATTATAAGGTAAATTACCTGAAATCTAAATATTAATTTATATTTTCTTAAAATCGACTTTTATGACGAGTTCTCGCATCGGGTAGGCGACTGACATATTGTGACTCTTAACGTAGTTAACTAAGTTAGCTGGCTAGCTAACTTTTCTCACACATTGAAGGTTTTCCAAAGAGAAAGAGTTGAGGAGACAGTGGAGAAGTGGGAAGTTGATGATTCCTGAACAGCTACGATTCCAGCGGTACATCTGCACACCGATTTAGCCAGGATCACGTCGAGCTCCTCTTCTGTTCAATTCGAGCATCAGGTAGGATTTCAGATATTTAGAAATTATAAAAATATATAATTTGAAAAGAGGTACTATCTGATTAAAGAAAGAGCTGCATGAGTAATCGTAAAAATATATTAATTAAAATACCTAAACTATCTTATTCTTAAATGACAATTATGTCTATTAAACCTTTGACAAGTTAGGATTACAGCAAAAAAATCGTGATTCATCCAGAATCACAAATGTATCCATTATTGTGCTGCTCTAGTTTACCCAAATATGAAACTTTAAAACACCATCAGGCCAAGGTGTGTGGGTGTGGGTGTGTATGTGTGTGTGTGTGTTTGTTTTTTAGGGGATGGAATAGCAATCCTACTGCAGGCCAGATCCAGGGCATTTTCTGGCGTCTCATGGTCCAGTGCAGTGTCTCTCCAAGCACTTCAGGGAATGCGGAACCACAGGATAAGACCGTGTCGCTATCAGGGTCCGTTCTTCGTACATGGCTAACACAGTTAGCTGGATTTGATTGTTGATGATTTGGCCTGATCTTGGATTGTTTGGTTCTTCAAGCTCATCCTGGACTTGCTATCATAGCAACAGGTCCGTACTCAAACCTGCTCGGAGCTTATTTCATGTAAACAGGATTAGACTTAATCTTTAGGTTATACTTAAAATCTGTCCCAGCCACTGCTACTTTATTACAAGAGTTCATTACTGAACCAGGGTCAATAATCATTTTAAATAATAATGGTAACACTTTACAATAAGGTTGTATTAGTTAACATTAGTTAATACATTAGTTAACATGAACTAACCATGAGCAACCCTCTGTTCAGCATTAGTTCATCTTTGTTAACGTTAGTTAATAAAAATACAGCTGTTCATGTTAGTTCACAGTGCATTAACTAATGTCAACAAGATTTTTTTAATGCATTAGTAAATGTTGAAATTAACATTAACAAAGATAAATAAATGCTTTATAAGTGCAGTTCATTATTAGTTCATGTTAACTAATGCATTAACTAATACAACCTTATTGTAAAGTGTTACCATAATAATAATATAAAAATGTATTTGAAAATATTATAATGCTGTGTATAATGCTATAGACACAGCCACTTGATTGAGAGATTTATTTGTGATGTAATAATTACTTTATCATTTTATTGTGCTCTTACACACATGCTGTACAGTTAATCTGAGCTGCATCCATTTGAGTGGTGACAGATATTATGAGATGGCTTGATGCGGCCGGAGATGAGTAATCTCAACAACTTAATCCAGATATTTTAATCCAGCAAATTAGCCAGAGATCAGTTATCACTATTAAAAGATCTGGGATCTGTCAAATCATCTCAGATGTATTAGGCGAGGTACGAAGAACGGACCCCAGCTGTTGAAATGTCATCTCTAGCAGTGGAGGAATCTGAGGAGCTTCCATACCCTTTGAAAAAGTTTCTGCACTTGTGTGTGACCACAGCTACCTGCCAACCTGCTTTGGTAGCCTTGCGGACAATGCCCTTGCGTACATTTCAGGTTTTGTGGTGCGTCAGATTTTGAGAAAGCTTTCCTGTGATGTGTGCTGTGCTAGCTTGGTGGCAGATGCTGTCCTTTGATCAGAACTTGCTTTCACTGAAAAACAATGGAGGCTGATGATTCCTTCTGAAGGTACAGTGAAGGTGGTTCAGGTTTTCTCAAGGAGCACATTCAAGAAAAACAGTTTGGAATTGACAACCATTAGTTGTCATTAGGTGTGTCTGTCTTTCACAAACCAAGGATGCACCACATTGCCAGACGTATCACTCTGACACTACACAGTAGCAACACTAGAAAAAGCTCTGCAAAACAATTATTTTCAAAGGGTTTTTAGCTCTAACCTCTGGTGACCCTACAAAGGATGACTGATTATAGATGATTGATGGATAATATATAGCCTTTGTTATTATTATTATTATAATAATACCAATACTATTATATTATTATTGTACCAGTATTTAATTTACTATTTTTATTATTGTCTATATTATTCTGCAATTGATATTATATTGTATTTGCTACTATTATTATTGTTGTTGTTATATTATACCACTTGTGATTATCAATCTATTATAGTTATGCTGTTAAATTATTGTACTATTTACTAGTCACTATTTAACTTATTTTGTATTAGTGTCTATATTCTGTAATTGATATTTCATATTCCATTGCTATTATAGTATTATACAAACTATATGCTATTATCAATATATGATATTATACTACTGTATTTTTGATATTATATAGTTATACTATTCATTACTATTATAAGAAGCTTCTGTAGGACCCAGTTTGAAAACTCCTGCACTAAACGATTTACTATTACTTTATCTTATATTTACAATTTGCATTGCACTTGTACCATATCATATGTATAAAGGATCCATCAATCTTCTTTGTTATTGTATATTTGGAGTATCTATCTGTAAATATTTATTATTTTAGTGCTATAAAAATGCTGAAAGCAGCCTGTCAGTGTGATTTGTATTTGCCCATTTGTTTCATTTTCTCAATGACAGTCAATTCTAAGCACAAGAAAAGCTAAAAGCGGGTTAAAGACAAAATGCTTTTTCCACAATAAGAAAACTTTATTTCATTTAATGTGACAATTAAATTATATCTCAGTATGGGCGTCTTCACAATTATTATCCAAGACTAAAAAGCCAAATACATTACAAGCACTGATCTATATAAATGTTCTCTATATAAATCAGTGGTTACAAGCCTTACTTTGACAATTCCTTATTAAAATAAATATTTTATAAGTCTAACTATCGAGATTTTAAAGAGCTAGAGATGGACATTTTTGTACATCTTAAACTACTGAAATTGGTTGATAAATGTAAACGTTATTTTTATTTTTATCCAGAGAAACCGCAGATCACCCGTTTACTTGCATTTGTTCACAGCGCTGTCTTGCCCTCCGCAATATGGCGGACGCGTTGACGTATTGCAGCAACGTTCTAAAACGGCCAATAGGCGTCTATGTATATATTATGTCTATGATTATAATAGTACATTTATAACATAATATTGTAGTGTTACGCTACACAAATAGCATAAAACGGCTGCCGGTGATCGCACACCGATGTCGTAAATCGACGCAGATGCCGAAACGACGTCGATATCAGTTTTATACAGTTTTAAAAACCTCAAATACTTAATACCAATAAGATAAATTATATTAATGACACCTGTTATCATAATAGATTATTATTAAAGGCGTTTCTCACATACAACTGGGGTTAATGACTATTAAAAACATCTTACAGACCCCAAGGTTGCAGATTTGGTCTTACTTTACAAATAATTGTTCAAATAGCATGCGTGGTATTATGGGTTAAAATATTCCGCGGGTTAGTTCTTCGGTGTGGGAAACATTCACTATAACTCTTGCCTCAAAATCTTGATTTACTGCTTAATAGATAGTTTAAGTTTAGCTTTCATGATTTAGGTGTAATATGTGTGTTGCCCACCAGGTGAGGGCGCTAACAGTTTACTAGCCTGAAGACGGAGCCTAATAAAGTTCAGTCGTTCTTGTGGCTAGCTTAAGCCCCGAATGTTTTGTCAAAAGCCCCGAATCTTTTAGTTTAAAAAACAAAACAAAAAAAGACTTAAACGTTGTTTCATTTCCTCTCAGTCTTTCAGGCTGGAGCGGCAAAAAATGAAACATCATTAGGGATTTGCGGGTTTTTGTATTTCACCGGCGTCGTAGTTAACCGGCTAACATGAACATAACAACATTTTTTTAAAGAAACACTAAACCTCACCGGCCAGAGAGAGATTCAGCGTCAGACGAAACGCGGAGGTTTGTGAATCCGCTGTTGTAACACTTGAGTTACATGACTGCATTGCTGATAGTGATGATAGTGTAAAAATGTCCTGCTAATATTTATGGGATAACCTTATTTAGGGATGATATAATCCCCCTAATATTTGTGACATCAGCATTCAACATTCAGCATGCAAAACACATAGTAACAAGGATTTTTTTATTTCATTCATTTATTTATTTATTATTAAGAAGACCTTTACAAGTTTATTACTGGGGTTATACTGTCAAAAGACAAATGGTAAAATAAAGCCAAAAATAGTAAAAACGAAGCAATTAATTTATTCATGCCGCGATGCACTCTGGGAGTACGCTTCCTCAGACCGCAGATAGAATTAAGCTGACAAAACTTAAACGGTTTAAAACAATTAACTTAAAAGTTTTGAGGTAATACGTTTTCTCAATTTTAACTTATCCGGGTTTACAGTGTAAAAAAGGAACAGACCAAAGAACTGATTGTGGACTTCAGGAAGAGACAGCAACGGTCATACTCCCCTCTCATGATCAGCGGGACACCGGTAGAGAGAGTGAACAGCTTCAAATACCTGGGTGTGAACATCTCCGAGGACCTGACCTGGACTGCACATATCCAGACACAGGTGAAAAAAGCCAGGCAAAGACTGTACCACCTGCGCCAGCTGAGGAAATTCAGGGTTTTACCAGATATCCTGAAAACGTTCTATCGAGGGGCGAAGAGAAACAGCACCAGTCACGACTGCAAAGCCCTGCAAAGAGTGGTGCGCTTATCCGGGCGCATCTCAGGGTCAGCTCTCCCATCTCTGCAGGACATTTACACCAAACGCTGCAGAGGGAGAGCTACCAAAATCATCAAAGACATCACCCACCCTGCGAACTCTCATTTCACCCTGCTGCCATCTGGTAAGCGCTTCCGAAGCCTGATGGCAAAAACTGAAAGACTCAGGAGGAGTTTCTTTCCCCAGGCCATCAGACTCCTGAACTCAGTCACGTGACTGCACTTCACCCCGCACACACATAAACATCCGGTTTTAACATTACATCCACATACTGTCATTGCACTGCACTTTGTTCTTATTGTTACTGTGCAACAACCAGTAATTAAACCTGTTTGCACATTATACTTCTGTTTGCACATTACATTATACCCATTGTTTGCACATTTTACTTATATATATATATTTTATGTTAACCAGTTAGTTATTTATTTTATATTTTACTTGATTACTTATAATTCTATGTTGAGTACTTTTTATTCTATTTCTATTTTTAATTTCCTCCTTGTGTTTCTTTTAACTGTTATGTGTCTTGTAACTCTATGGAGCGGACCTGTTTACATTTCACTGCCAGTTATATATTCTGTATATAATTGTGTATGTGACAAATAAAACTCTTGAATCTTGAATCACTCCAAACAACGATACACAAAGAGTGGGAAAATATGTTGAACTAAATTAATTATTTCATATTAAACCTAGCCGTTCACACAAAGCACACTTCTTCATTCAAATTCAAATGTTTGGAAAGACTTTCCAGGGATATGAAGGATGCCATACTAATCTATAGGTACTCGAGATTGACATGTGAGAGTGTTTCACCCCCTTAAACAAAACTATCAAAGCATCTCTACTGCACTTGATTAAAAACTCAACCTTTCTGAAAACGGTTGAGATGCTAGCAGACTTTTTTCGAAGAGATTAAACTATTTCAATGAAGTCAATATTTGACAGAAGCATGCCAATTACAAGTAAGAAACGTGTCCAGAACATTTTTATATTGTGTCTGGAATTTTCGGGACTAAAAGCAGTGAAAACAACAGCGAGAGACGGGCCTTTATCTATTGCTGCCTATTACTACCTATAGCTCTTCCTCCTGTTTTATCCTCAGTGCAACTGTCTCCAAACCATACAAACCAAGAAGAAGAATGAACCTTAATGTGTTATTAATAATATCAGATCCAGTATTACAGTCTTAGAAGAGGTATCAAAAACCAACATAGATATCCGCTCCCAAAAGTCTTCTGAGTACTTACAATTAACACATGTTGGTTATTCCATGACATGCATGAGTGTGGAGAGAAATTATGTTTCAAGGCTATTTTCCATGATCATTTGATGGGCAGTTTGCTACATTTGAAGTCACATGATAGTAAAAAGTTTAACCCAATGCATTCTGGGAATATAAAACCAAATATGCACCATGCAACTTTTCCGTCCGCTAGAGGTCGTAGCTTGATGATGTCAAGTTTGAGCGCAGGATCTTAGGACATGTGGTGTTCACCTCACAGCCGGTGGGGAAGAGTCGGGATAGGACTCGGGCAGAGATCATGTTGATGGATGCGGTTATTAACGTTTCTGTAGTGTGAAGCAGAGCAGGGCGATTCTTATTAAGGAAACATTAAATTGTATCAAAATGCAAACATGGGAACTTTTAAATGTTCTCTGAGCATTCAGAAAAAGTAGTAACATTTAAAAAGACAACAACAACATTTATGGACAAAAGGTTCCTCTAAAGGCCAGGGCATCAAAATGTGGGTGCAGATGTGTTGCCACAGCAGACCCAGTTAGGAACTAATCCTGTATTTGGGGGAAGTGTATATTTAATCAGATTCAAGAGAAGGATCATACATTGATTGTTCATGAGCAGACAACCACATGGACCCTCTCTGTGTTCTCAGCTGAGGTGTGGGACACCAAATCAAACCATTAAGCCTGTCCCGTTATATCCCATACCTGCTATGGAACAGCCATGTCTGCATCTCTTAGTGGACTGTGCTGGACCTTCACCGCCTCAAAGTCTGGTAGCGTGTACCTCCTGACAGTGATGTGTCAGATCACTCCATATCCTTTGTGTTCAATCACCACACGATCCGTTGTAAAAGCATTGTCCCAGTTTATATCTGTTTTTGGAATTCCAAAAGTTGTTCAGAGTGATCAAGTGATTCCTTCAGTGATCAAGGGACAAATCTTACATGTGTCAAGAGGTGTTGCGACAGCTTGGCATTAGACTCAAGTCAAGTGTGTATCAAGCCTAACGTCAGGGTGCCCCTAGAGCGTTTTCACCAGACGTTAAAATCTTTGTTGAGGGCATATTGAGTTAAAGGGTATTGGGAGGAAGGGTTGCCTTGGTTGTTGTTGGCTGCACGTGAGGTTATCCAGGAGAGTTTGGGATTTAGTCCCAATCAGATAGTCTTTGGACATTGTGTACCAATGGCGGTGCTCTGAGATGGTGCTCTACAGGAAGATCCTCCACAGAGTTTGATTCAGTAAATACATGGTTATCGACAATGTTTAGTTCTGTCTGGGGAATTGGCAGGAGAAAAATTTTGATTTTACAAGAAGGATTAGTAAAACATTTATCTGGAGGTGAAATCTATGTTGTTTGAATTTTCTGCTCTCTTTTCAGACACTCCTTCTCGTACACACTTGATTGAACACAATATAGATGTAGGAGATGCTAAACCTGTCCGTCAACAATTTTATCATGTTTCGATCACCAGTTAGAGTGCCCGTGATCACCACCAGAGGGCACTCCACCCTGGACTATTACAATACATCTCATACTATATTTCCCATAATCCCTTGCCTGGACTCATCAGCCATGATTGTTTTCAGCTGTGTCTCATTTACCTCATTAGGACAGCCTATATAAACCATGTTAACGCTGTCATTCGCTGCAAAGTCTTGTTTAGTGTAGCACACCCATGTCTTTAGGCAAGATTTTATCAGACCAGCATCCAGAGAGGGCTCCAGCCACAGACCAGCGTCCAGAGAGGGCTCCAGCCCCAGACCAGCGTCAGAGAGGTCTCCAGCCACAGACCAGTGTCCAGAGAGGGCTCCAGCCACTGACCAGAGTCCAGAGAGGGCTTCAGCCCCAGACCAGCGTCCAGAGAGGGCTCCAGCCACAGACCAGTGTCCAGAGAGGGCTCCAGCCACAGACCAGCATCCAGAGAGGCTCCAGCCACAGACCAGCATCCAGAGAGGCTCCAGCCCCAGACCAGCGTCCAGAGAGGGCTCCAGCCACTGACCAGCATCCAGAGAGGGCTCCAGCCACTGACCAGCGTCCAGAGAGGGCTCCAGCCACAGACCAGCGTCCAGAGAGGTCTCCAGCCACAGACCAGTGTCCAGAGAGGGCTCCAGCCACAGACCAGCATCCAGAGAGGGCTCCAGCCACAGACCAGCGTCCAGAGAGGGCTCCAGCCACAGACCAGCATCCAGAGAGGGCTCCAGCCACAGACCAGTGTCCAGAGAGGGCTCCAGCCACAGACCAGTGTCCAGAGAGGGCTCCAGCCACAGACCAGCGTCCAGAGAGGGCTCCAGCCCCAGACCAGCGTCCAGAGAGGGCTCCAGCCACAGACCAGCATCCAGAGAGGGCTCCAGCCCCAGACCAGCGTCCAGAGAGGGCTCCAGCCACTGACCAGCATCCAGAGAGGGCTCCAGCCACTGACCAGCGTCCAGAGAGGGCTCCAGCCCCAGACCAGTGTCCAGAGAGGGCTCCAGCCACAGACCAGCGTCCAGAGAGGGCTCCAGCCACAGACCAGCATCCAGAGAGGGCTCCAGCCACAGACCAGTGTCCAGAGAGGGCTCCAGCCACTGACCAGCATCCAGAGAGGGTTCCAGCCCCAGACCAGAGTCCAGAGAGGGCTCCAGCCCCAGACCAGAGTCCAGAGAGGGCTCCAGCCACAGACCAGCATCCAGAGAGGGTTCCAGCCCCAGACCAGCATTCCAGAGAGGGCTCCAGCCACAGACCAGCATCCAGAGAGGGCTCCAGCCACAGACCAGCGTCCAGAGAGGGTTCCAGCCCCAGACCAGAGTCCAGAGAGGGCTCCAGCCACAGACCAGCATCCAGAGAGGGTTCCAGCCACAGACCAGCGTCCAGAGAGGGTTCCAGCCCCAGACCAGAGTCCAGAGAGGGTTCCAGCCCAGACCAGAGTCCAGAGAGGGCTCCAGCCACAGACCAGCATCCAGAGAGGGTTCCAGCCCCAGACCAGAGTCCAGAGAGGGCTCCAGCCACTGACCAGCATCCAGAGAGGGTTCCAGCCCCAGACCAGAGTCCAGATAGGGCTCCAGCCACTGACCAGCATCCAGAGAGGGCTCCAGCCACAGACCAGCATCCAGAGAGGTTCCAGCCCCAGACCAGAGTCCAGAGAGGGCTCCAGCCACAGACCAGCATCCAGAGAGGGTTCCAGCCCCAGACCAGAGTCCAGAGAGGGCTCCAGCCACAGACCAGCATCCAGAGAGGTTCCAGCCACAGACCAGCGTCCAGAGAGGGCTCCAGCCACAGACCAGCATCCAGAGAGGGCTCCAGCCACAGACCAGCATCCAGAGAGGGCTCCAGCCCCAGACCAGCATCCAGAGAGGGCTCCAGCCCCAGACCAGCGTCCAGAGAGGGCTCCAGCCCCAGACCAGCATCCAGAGAGGGCTCCAGCCACTGACCAGCAGTCCAGAGAGGGCTTCAGCCCCAGACCAGCGTCCAGAGAGGGCTCCAGCCCCAGACCAGCATCCAGAGAGGGCTCCAGCCACAGACCAGTATCCAGAGAGGGTTCCAGCCCCAGACCAGCGTCCAGAGAGGGCTCCAGCCACAGACCAGCATCCAGAGAGGGCTCCAGCCACAGACCAGCATCCAGAGAGGGTTCCAGCCCCAGACCAGCGTCCAGACAGGGCTCCAGCCCCAGACCAGCGTCCAGAGAGGGCTCCAGCCACAGACCAGCATCCAGAGAGGGCTCCAGCCACAGACCAGCATCCAGAGAGGGCTCCAGCCCCAGACCAGCATCCAGAGAGGGCTCCAGCCACAGACCAGCATCCAGAGAGGGTTCCAGCCCCAGACCAGCGTCCAGAGAGGGTTCCAGCCCCAGACCAGAGTCCAGAGAGGGCTCCAGCCCCAGACCAGCGTCCAGAGAGGGCTCCAGCCACTGACCAGCGTCCAGAGAGGGCTCCAGCCACAGACCAGCATCCAGAGAGGGCTCCAGCCACTGACCAGCGTCCAGAGAGGGCTCCAGCCCCAGACCAGTGTCCAGAGAGGGCTCCAGCCACAGACCAGCATCCAGAGAGGGCTCCAGCCACTGACCAGCGTCCAGAGAGGGCTCCAGCCCCAGACCAGCGTCCAGAGAGGGCTCCAGCCCCAGACCAGCGTCCAGAGAGGCCTCCAGCCCCAGACCAGCATCCAGAGAGGGCTCCAGCCACTGACCAGCGTCCAGAGAGGGCTCCAGCCCCAGACCAGCGTCCAGAGAGGCCTCCAGCCCCAGACCAGCGTCCAGAGAGGCCTCCAGCCCCAGACCAGCATCCAGAGAGGGCTCCAGCCACAGACCAGCATCCAGAGAGGGCTCCAGCCCCAGACCAGCATCCAGAGAGAGCTCCAGCCACAGACCAGCATCCACAGAGGGCTCCAGCCCCAGACCAGCGTCCAGAGAGGGCTCCAGCCCCAGACCAGTGTCCAGAGAGGGCTCCAGCCACAGACCAGCATCCAGAGAGGGCTCCAGCCACAGACCAGCATCCAGAGAGGGCTCCAGCCACTGACCAGCGTCCAGAGAGGGCTCCAGCCCCAGACCAGCGTCCAGAGAGGGCTCCAGCCCCAGACCAGCGTCCATTTACTTTATGTTCTCTGAGAAGGCGTCAACACGCTACTGCGTGTAGAGTCTCAACCCCAAGCACTGAGAGCAGCCAAGGACGACACCTCAATGCCGAACTGCTGCTACCACAGAGGGGAAGGGCTAGCCCGTATGGACGAACCCGATATTGGTACGCTTTGCCCCCAAAAGCGAACCTCAGGAACTTCCTGTGACACAGAAGGATGGATACAGGGAAGCATGCATCCTCTTTAGACCCGTCGTGACAGACCAGATCTCAGACTGGATCTGAATCACAACGGAGGAACTGTAAGCATCTTGAATCTGAATCTCCTCAGAGAACGATTCAAGTACCTCAGATCTAAAGTTGGATGCAACTCGCCATCCTTCTTAGGAACTATGAAGTACCGGCTGTAGAACCCGGACTCCCTGTCTGGCGGAGGATAGTAGATGGTCTGGGGATGTTGCATTTATCTCATATTATATGAAAAATCAATGTTAAATTTCAACATTGATTCAATTATATTTTAGTTGATGCATTAACATTGATTCAACGTTGATTCAGTGTTGGTCTGCTGGGGTACCTTTGGGGTTGGACATTGAATAAAGTAGAGTTTCTCATGAGAACCTCTCCCTTTTAAAGGAGGTGTTACAGCTCAGTTTTGTTTTGTGTTTTCTGGTGTCGTTTTCTGGTACTTGTTCCCCTCTTGTTTCATGTAGTTACAGGGTAAGTGTGAATCTGCAGGCTGTAAATTAACGTGGCTCTTGTTCCCCTCTTGTTTCATGTAGTTACAGATAAGTGTGAATCTGCGGGCTGTAAATTAATGTGGTTCTTGTTCTCCTCTTGTTTCATGTAGTTACAGGGTAAGTGTGAATCTGTTGCTGTAAATTAAAGTGGCTCTTGTTCCCCTCTTGTTTCATGTAGTTACAGGGTAAGTGTGAATCTGCAGGCTGTAAATTAAAGTGGTTCTTGTTCCCCTCTTGTTTCATGTAGTTACAGGGTAAGTGTGAATTTCTGGGCTGTAAATTAAAGTGGCTCTTGTTCCCCTCTTGTTTCATGTAGTTACAGGGTAAGTGTGAATCTGCGGGCTGTAAATTAAAGTGGCTCTTGTTCCCCTCTTGTTTCATGTAGTTACAGGGTAAGTGTGAATCTGCGGGCTGTAAAATAAAGTGACTCTTGTTCCCCTCTTGTTTCATGTAGTTACAGTTTAAGTAAGAATCTGCTGCTGTAAATTAAAGTGGCTCTTGTTCCCCTCTTGTTTCATGTAGTTACAGGGTAAGTGTGAATCTGCAGGCTGTAAATTAAAGTGGTTCTTGTTCCCCTCTTGTTTCATGTAGTTACAGGGTAAGTGTGAATCTGCGGGCTGTAAATTAAAGTGGCTCTTGTTCCCCTCTTGTTTCATGTAGTTACAGGGTAAGTGTGAATCTGCGGGCTGTAAATTAAAGTGGCTCTTGTTCCCCTCTTGTTTCATGTAGTTACAGGGTAAGTAAGAATCTTCTGCTGTAAATTAAAGTGGCTCTTGTTCCCCTCTTGTTTCATGTAGTTACAGGGTAAGTGTGAATCTGCAGGCTGTAAATTAAAGTGGTTCTTGTTCCCCTCTTGTTTCATGTAGTTACAGGGTAAGTGTGAATCTGCTGCTGTAAATTAAAGTGGCTCTTGTTCTCCTCTTGTTTCATGTAGTTACAGGGTAAGTGTGAATCTGCTGCTGTAAATTAAAGTGGCTCTTGTTCCCCTCTTGTTTCATGTAGTTACAGGGTAAGTGTAAATCTGCGGGCTGTAAATTAAAGTGGCTCTTGTTCCCCTCTTGTTTCATGTAGTTACAGGGTAAGTAAGAATCTGCTGCTGTAAATTAAAGTGGCTCTTGTTCCCCTCTTGTTTCATGTAGTTACAGGGTAAGTGTGAATCTGCAGGCTGTAAATTAAAGTGGTTCTTGTTCCCCTCTTGTTTCATGTAGTTACAGGGTAAGTGTGAATCTAAGGCTGTAAATTAAAGTGGTTCTTGTTCCCCTCTTGTTTCATGTAGTTACAGGGTAAGTGTGAATCTGCAGGCTGTAAATTAAAGTGGCTCTTGTTCCCCTCTGTTCTCGGGTCTGCTGTTTGTGTCTTCAAAACCATCTGCGTTGCCGTGGTGGTCGTCTACTCCGCTTTGGGGGTCTTCAAGCCTGTCTGTAATGCCGGGGGGTTCTTCTGCTCCACCATGGGTGTCTTCAACCTCATCTGTGCTGCTGTGGTGGTCATCTGCTCCGCCGCCCTGGTCCCCTGCAATGCCTCAGTCTCCAGGCTCTCTGCCGCTCCACAGTCCTGTCCCTCCACCCAGCCCATGGGTCAGCCTTCGTCCTCCTCCCTCCTTTGTGTTGCAGAATAAATTTATTTTGCGAAACCCTTCATTCTTGTGACATAGTGTGCGTTAATGAACGCTAACTAATTTCTTTCATTATTTATTCAGTTGCTTTTTGCTTTTGCTTTGACAGGACAGTGAAGCAGCAGGAAAGTACAGCATCAACACACCTCTGACATGATGACAGAATGCTAATGTAATTTGGGTTCAATGATCATAGAAACATCTATAAAATCACTGAGTCACTCGCATCTTCAACTGACCTTTTATCAGTAAGAGCTTCTGTCATTTCAGTCACGCTTGCACCGCTCAATGTTGAAATACTAGCTGCCGATGAGTTACAGGATTAGCAATAGTTTTGTTTTTCAAGATGGAGCCTGTGTGTCTGTCCATTTGTGAATTGAAGTGTTTAGCATTTCTGGATTTGAAACTCTATGTCATATAGAAAAACATTCCGGCTCAAGGAAGTAACAAAAGAAAGGGATCAGAGACAGAATATTTATTAAGTCTAGGGGTTTAAATAATGAAAATAATAAATGAACAACAGTAAATAAGCAAATCATTAACAGAATAAAGCAAGTTGATGATCCAGCTCCGGAGCACAGATGCAGGATAGGGCTACGGCTCCAACAAATGACAGACATCTTAAATACAGTCCTGAATATAAAACAGGTGTAGATCCTTATCTGGTAACACCCAACAGAAAACACCCAAAACAAAATGAAGGGTTTTGCAATGTAAGTTTCTTTTGCAACACAAAGGAGGAGCATAAGAATCTGACCGATAGATAAAGAGTGTGTGTCAGACTGAACAACACAAGCCTCATCATAAACGGTAAGTTACTGTTTCTTCATCATTCACAGAATATTAACACATTTCTACAACAGTGGTTCAGAACAATGGCTCTTTTGGTTTGCTTTCTTCCAGATTTAAAAAGAAAACATTGATCAATCTGATCTGAGAAGAGATTGAGACGATGGCGGTAAATTCAATCACATTTACAGAGACTGTTTTTACTTTTATTATAATGTCAGTGTGATTTGCTGATTATAAACGAGGATCTTGATCAGTCGTGTGTCTCTCCAGATGATGGTGTTTGTGGCTCTGCTCTCTGTTTTCACGGGTCTGTTGTGTCTGATCCTTATGGATCCTCCGCCGACTGTTCTGACCTTTATAAAGCAGGAGAAACAGTCAGTGGGATTTACTCCATCTATCCAGCAGGAGACGTTCCTCTCTGGGTTTACTGTCACATGGTCTCAGATGGGAAAGACAACGGAGGATGGACGGTAGGAATGTGACTTTAGATCATTAAACACACATCAGAACACACATTATGAATCATATATTCTATATAAACCCATCACAGGTGATTCAGAGGAGAATGGATGGCAGTGTGGATTTCTATCGGGGGTGGGAAGAGTACAAGAGAGGATTCGGAGCAACCGAAGGCGAATACTGGCTGGGTAAGATCTCACATTGATCTCAATTTTGGTATGCAAGACTTTTAAACTTTGCTATTTGGTGCCAAGAAAAGGTTTGATAGAAGTGTTCATGTCCAGTGTATGGCTGAACATGTTCTTCATGTGTGTGTGTGTGTGTGTGTGAGCAGGGCTGGAGAACATGTACCAGCTGACACGTAACAGGAAGTACATGCTGAGAGTGGATATGGAGGACTTTGAAGGAAGGAAGGGTTTTGCTCAGTACTCGTCCTTCTCTGTTGGTCCTGAAACTGATGGGTATAAACTGCAAGTTTCAGGGTTCAGTGATGGAGGAGCAGGTACGACACTTTCATACTTTCACTTGTTCAGTTGTTCATGCACTATTAAATGTTTTTGTAATTTCACTGAAATATTCTTCATCTAAATATGATGTTAATATCCTCAATGATGCTCTTCCTCTCTGAAGGAGACTCTCTGGCTTACCATAATGGTATGAAGTTCACCACCTTTGACAAAGACCAAGACAACTATGAGAAGAACTGCGCCAAAGAGTTTTCTGGGGCATTTTGGTACAACGTGTGTCACAATACAAACCCCAACGGTTTGTACTTAGGGCGAGGAAATACTCGTCATGGCGTAGGTATTGCTTGGTACACCTGGAAGACCGATAACACTGTCAGCATGAAATCCATCAGCATGAAGATCAGACCTGTGTTTTAGAAACATTTGTGTTTTCAGGAACAAAATATTTGATATTGTTTTCAACATATAACAAATGTAACGCTTGAAGGTTTTACTGTCCTCAGTGTAAGTAAATCAATGTTATCTTTGGTTTTGGTCTTTTGATTTACTATAACATAAATAAATCAAATCTTCAAATAAACTCCTGCATTGATATATCTATATCCATAACGTCAGATGTGTTTCTCAAATGAATCTGTTGATAAATGATTGAGTTGATGGGTTGATTCTCCTGCTCATCACTGTATCCTGAGGCCTGATGCCATATTATAACAAACCTGGTGCTCAGTGAGCGATCTTTCCATCCTGTGTGGTTCTTGCTTGTCTGATTGTACGATATGGTGAGATCCAGCATAAAAGCAAAGCCAGAATGGATGAAATCAGCTGTTTTTAATGTCAGACTGTGTGATGTGATACACCAGGGTTCTCAGGCTTTAGCAGGTCCAGCTCCTCCCACATAATCACATAAATAAAAATGAAAGAAAGACAGGAATCATGTGCCCATTTAGGCCTATAAAAATAAAGGTTTCAAAAGGGGGTTTTCCCAGCGATGCCAATGAAGGTCTAGTTCCCCAAAGACCCTTCTCCCACAACACAGTTCCTTTCGTTCAGTCACTACGACGTAACGTTAGTGACTAACGAATGGGGGTTTCGCTTAGAAGCCTATCATCTTCGAGCTTAGAGAAAACGCCCAATGGCATGCCAATGCCAGGGGGCATGCGGAATTTGCATACGCAACTCCGCCTCACCTCGTGAGTATAAAAGGAGTACGTGGCAATATCGCATTATGTTTCTGCTTTCGGAGCCAAGAGTACCTACCTCTTCACTCCTACAGCCTTCTGAGACTTCGTCAGCTTCTTCGAGACGAGCAGCTTTCCAGTCGGTGTTGATGTAACAGCGCGTTCCAGTGATCACATACTTCCTGCCTGCTGATCTGCGCAGTGGTCTGTCTGACAGCTGGTGTGTGTTTCCCTGGGCGCTTCGGCATCGTCTGCAGGCTTCCTCTCATAAAAGAGCTTGCTGCGTGGCACGCCTTTTCAGGATGTCTCGCCCGTGCATTTCTGGGTGCAGTGGATCGCTTCACCCTTCCGACGGGCATAAGCGCTGTGTGACGTGTTTGGGCTTTCAGCACGCTCAGGCGGCGCTCGTGGATGATTCATGTTCCCACTGCGGGAACATGGCCATCTCGGTATTACGGTCGAGACTCCATGAACTCTCTGCGGATGCCAGAGCGAGAGTCCCCTCTGTCACACCCCAATCTGCGGTCTCCACGGGAGGCTGCACTTTGGCTGGTGGCCAGGGTGACCTGAGAGTGACAGTGTGGAACAAAGCGCCGGCGCTCATGCCTCGCCCGCACTCTCTTATATACCTGACCCGGTCCGTGTCCGCCATCTGCATCGGGACCGGTTCCTGCCGTTCCGATTGCGGTGGCTGGTGCGGCGGAGGATGAGGTAATGTCCATCGCCGCATCACAAGGTGGGCTGGAGTCATCTGAGGATGATGATTCGGCTGTGCTGCCACCTGCGGGTGCGCCAGCATTGCCCGAGTCGGACCCAGAATTGACAGCCATGCTGTCTCGGGCCGCCGCAGCGCTTGGGTTGGAGTGGAACCCTCCGCCTCGACCTGAGCGCTCGCGGCTGGATGATTGGTTTTTGGGGACGGCGCGCGCGGACACCCGTCCGTCCGCCCCTCCAATTCCTTTCTTCCCCGAGGTGCATGAAGAGATCGCGCGGTCCTGGAGGAACCCGTTGTCTCTCTTCCGCCTTCACCGCCCTCGATGGAGCCGCGGCTCGTGGGTACACTGGGGTCCCCCCAGTCGAACGCTCTGTTGCGATGCAACTGTGTCCGCAGAGTGCTTCGACCTGGCGCGGTGACCCAAAGCACCCCTCCAAGGCCTGTAGGTTTTCGTCGTCCCTGGTGGCGAAGACCTATAGAGCTGCGGGGCAGGCCGCCGCTTCTTTGCATGCCATGGCAACTCTTCAGGCTTACCAAGCCAAGTTGCTGTGCGACATGCACGAGGGTGGGGCTGATCCAGGACTCAGCAATGAGTTGCGTGCCGCCACCGACCTCGCTCTCCGGGCGACGAAGGTGACCGCGCGCTCCCTGGGTCAGGTGATGTCCACTAACGTGGTCCAGGAAAGACACCTTTGGCACACCCTGGACGATATGCGTGACGGCGAGCGAACCCGGTTCCTCGACGCGCCCATATCCCAGGATGGGCTATTCGGCGGGGCGGTCGAGAGCTTCGCCCAACAGTTCTCGGCCGCCCAGAAGCAGACTGAGGCGATAAAACACATTCTGCCCCGGCGGTCAGCTGCTGTCTTCACCCCACCGCCCGCGCAGTTGCCTCAGCCCGCTCGCCGCCGTGGGCGCCCTCCTGCGGTCCCCTCAACCTCTGCGCCACCCAAACAGCAGCCTCAATCAATCAACTTTATTTATATAGCGCTTTTACAATGACGATTGTTTCAAAGCAGCTTCACAGTGTTAAACAGGACAACATTGCAACAAAATTTGATTTGGCTAGTTTAATTTGGATAGTTTATAGAATTATATATGACCAAATTAATAAATTCTATTTGTATATTTAGTTGAGTAACTTGGATCATAATTTGAGTGTCCCCAACTGAGCAAGCCAAGCCAAAGGCGACAGTGGCAAGGAACCAAAACTCCATCAGGGCATGATGGAGAAAAATAAACCTTGGGAGAAACCAGACTCAGTCGGGGTGCCAGTTCTCCTCTGGCCTATTATTAACAGTGAATATTTATTACTCTGGGAACCTTGCCGGTCATAAATCATATTAGATAGGAATATTCGAAATTTTGGGTATCACGCAAGAGACAGGTTCATTTAGGATGGCGCGTCGATTACACAAGAATATGAATACTTGAAAGATCGGAGTTATTGCGCCGGAGACGGGTTAATTGAGGATGACGTGCCGGTGAGGCAAATTCAGAGGAGACACTAATGGACACAGTCTCAGCAGACACTCCAGGATGAGCTGGTCATGTCCAGATGCAGGTCCACCATCCGATCCGGACACGGCCTGGATCCGGCCGACTGCAGTAAACCTCGGGATAAACAGAGAGACTAACATTAGTGTGGATGCCACTCTTTTTATGATGTAACGAGTACATCAGGTGTTATGGGAAGTGTTCCCGGTTCCGGCTGACCTAGTTAATGCAGCCTAACAATCAGTCAATTGATTTGAATAAAGAAAGTTAAAAATGTTCTATGTGTATGCCATAGTAAAGAGATGCGTTTTAGTCTAGATTTAAACTGACAGAGTGTGTCTGCTTCCGAACAATGCTAGGAAGACTGTTCCAGAGTTTAGGTGCTAAATAGGAAAAGGATCGACCGCCTGCAGTTGATTTAGATATTCTAGGTATTTTCAACTGGCCAGAGTTTAGAGACCGCAATAGACGTGATGGAGTATAATGTGTTAAGAGCTCGCTTAAGTACTGGGAGCTAAACCATTTATTGCTTTATAAGTAATAAGCAAGATTTTAAAATGTATGCGATGTTTAATAGGAGCCAGTGCAGTGTTGACAGAACTGGACTAATATGATCGTACTTCCTGGTTCTAGTAAGAACTCGAGCTGCTGCGTTTTGGACCAGCTGGAGTTTATTTATTAGGGCGAGCAGGGCAACCACCCAGTAGAGCATTACAATAATCTAGCCTTGAGCTCATGAACGCATGTACTAATTGTTCAGCATTTTGCATTGAAAGCATGTGACGAATTTAGATATATTTTTAAGATGGTAGAATGCAGTTTTACAGATGCTAGAAACGTGGCTTTCAAACTAAAGATTGGTATCAAAGAGCACACCCAGGTTCCTCACTGACGACGAGGGCTTGACAGAGCAGTCATCGAGGGTTAGACAGTATTCTAGGGCACTACTTGTGGAACTTTTCTGTCCAATAATTAAAAATTCAGTTTTATCTGAATTAAGTTGCAGGAAATTACTATTCATCCAATTTTTATATCAGCTATGCATTCCGTTAATCTTGTGAATTGGTAAGTTTCATGTCAGGGCGTGAAGAAATATAGAGCTGAGTATCATCAGCATAACAATGAAAACTAACGCCATGCTTCCTAATGATATCTCCCAGTGGTAGCATATACAGGGTGAAAAGCAACGGTCCTAACACTGAGCCTTGCGGTACTCCATACTGAACTTGTGATCGTGTGACATCTCTTCATTTACTGCTACAAACTGATAACGGTCAGATAAGTAAGATTTAAACCATGCCAATGCAGTTCCACTAATGCCAACATAATTTTCGAGTCTATTCAAAAGAATATTGTGATCGATAGTATCGAATGCAGCGCTAAGATCGAGTAACACTATAGAGAGATACAACCACGATCAGATGATAAGAGTAAATCATTTGTAACTCTAATTAGAGCAGTCTCAGTACTATGATACGGTCTAAATCCTGACTGGAAATCCTCACATATACCATTTCTTTCTAAAAGGAACATAATTGTGAAGACACAGCCTTTTCTAATATTTTTGATAGAAACGGTAGATTCGAGATTGGTCTGTAATTGACTAATTCTTTAGGATCAAGTTGCGTTTTTTAATAAGTGGTTTAATTACAGCCAACTTAAAAGTTTTTGGTACATATCCTAATGTCAAGGATGAATTAATAATATTAAGCAGAGGATCTATGACCTCTGGAAGCATCTCTTTAATAGCCTAGTCGGTATAGGGTCAAGCATACATGTTGTTGATTTTGATGATTTAACAAGTTTAGCCAATTCTTCTCCTCCTATAGCAGTGAATGAGTGTGTGTGTGTGTGTGTGTGTGTGTGTCCTCTCCTATAGCAGTGAATGAGTGTGTGTGTGTGTGTGTGTGTGTGTGTGTGTGTGTTCCTCTCCTATAGCAGTGAACGAGTGTAATTTTTCCTCAGTGACACTACAATGTTCTGTCAGTGATACTGTAGTAGACGGCTGCATGGTTATAATTTTATTCCTAATGTTATCAATCTTACTAGTAAAGAAGTTCATAAAGTCATTACTGCTGTGTTGTTTACAAACGTCAGAAGTTGAAGCTCTATCCTTTGTTAATTTAGCCACTGTATCGAATAAATACCTAGGGTTGTGTTTGTTTTCTTCTAAAAGAGTTGAGAAATAAGCAGATCTAGCAGTTTTATGGCCTTTCTGTATGCAATCATGCTCTCTTTCCACAAATTGCTAAAAACCTCCAGTTTTGTTTTCTTCCAGCTGCGTTCCATTTTTCTGGCTGCTGTTTTAAGGGCCTGAGTGTGCTCGTTGTACCACGGCGTTGGATTATTTGCTTTAATCTTCTTTAAGCGCCGAGGAGCAACTATGTCTAAAGTGCTAGTAAAGTGAGAGTCAGTAGTTTCTGTTGCAACATCAAGTTCCTCTTGGCTATCTGTAATGCTGAGGAGATGGAACTGATGAGGAAGATTATGTACAAAGCAATCTTTAGTCGCAGCGGTTATAGTCCTGCCATATTTGAAGAGGGGATGGCTTTGCAGCCTTAGCTAAATTAAGTATACATGATATTAGGTAATGATCTGAGATGTCATCGCTCTGCTGCAGAATTTTAATGGTATCAACATTTAGTCCATGTGACAGTATTAGATCTAAAGTATGATTAAGGCGATGAGTGGGTCCCGATACGTGTTGTCTAACTCCAATAGAGTTTAGAATGTCTTTAAATGCCAATCCCAATGCGTCTTTTTCATTGTCAACATGGATATTAAAATCACCAACAATTAGTACTTTATCTGCAGCCAGTACTAACTCTGATAGAAAATCAGCAAATTCTTTGATAAAGTCTGTATTGTGCCCTGGTGGCCTGTATACAGTAGCCAACACAAATGTCAAACGGGATTTATCATTTACACTACACAACGTTACATAAAGCACCAAAACTTCAAAGGAATTATATTTGAAACTAGACTTCTGAGTAATACTGAAGATATCATTATAAATTACAGCAACACCTCCCCTTTTCCTTTCAGACGTGGCTCGTGTTTATAACAATAATCTTGGGGAGTGGATTTAAAGTAATGTAGTCGTCAGGTTTTAGCCAGGTTTCTGTCAAACACAGCACATCTAGGTTATGATCTATAATCATATCATTAACAATAAGCGTTTTTGGCGAAAGGGATCGAATATTCAGCAACCCGAGATTTATCAATTGTTCATCCGTATTATATCTGTTGTTTATTTGTTGGACATCAATTACATTTTTACTGTTGAATGGTTTTGATGGTTTTTTGTATTTACTGATTCGGGGAACAGACACAGTCTCTATGTGATAATATCTAGGTGAAAGCGTCTCTATGTGCTGGGATTTAGCTGACTCTGGTGACGTGAGACAGCTAGCAGACGGTTGGTTTAGCCAGTTTGTCTGCTTCCTGACCTGGGCCCCAGTGAGTCAAGGTTTAGCTCTAAGACTATGTGCCAAATTACTAGAGAGAAGAGCAGCACCAGCCCAGGAAGGATGAATGCCGTCTATCTTCAACAGGTCGGGTCTGCCCCAAAAACTTTTCCAATTGTCTATGAACCCTATGTTATTTTGCGGACACCACTTAGACAACCAGCCATTGAGTGATGATAATCTGCTAACTATTTCATCACTCCTTTTAACAGGGAGGGGGCCAGATAAACAGACTGCCGGTGACATTGTACTTGCGAGTTTACACACCTCTTTAATGTTAATTTTGGTGATCTCCGACTGGCGAAGTCGAACATCATTAGTGCCGACGTGAATAATAATCTTAGAGAATTTACGATTAGCTTTAGCCAGCACTTTTAAATTTGCTTTGATGTCAGGCGCTCTGGCTCCCGGTAAACATGTGACTATGGTGGCTGGTGTCTCTATTTTCACGTTCCGTGTAATAGAGTCGCCAATAACTAGGGCACTTTCAACAGGATCCTCAGTGGGTGCATCACTGAGTGGGGAGAACCTGTTTGATGTTCTAATCGGAACGGAAGAGTGGTTTTTAGATCCGCGAGTATGCTGTCTCACAGTCACCCAATTGCCCTGCTGCAAGGGCTCAGCCGGAACCAAACAATGAGTGTTCACTAAGCTAGTCGCATCCAAAGCAGTATCTAAAGCTGTTACATTCTCACTACTCTCACATAAAGTCTGGATGCGTGTCTCTAAATCTGAAATCTTCTCCGTCAGCCTGATTAATTCCTTACATTTAACACATGTGAAGCCCTGTTCGCCAACGGAGATAGATATGCTAAACATGTAGCATGCAGTGCAAGTGACAATGACAGGAGAAGAAGACATGGCTTACCGTATTTGTTGATGAATCCAAAACTTACCACACAACTTACTCCACTTACTTTGTTTGATGGAGTCTATTTAATAATCCAACTCACCACAGTTGTCTAATGAACTCAGAAAACAGGAGACCCGGGTGCCGGGATGGAAAGCTACCAGGCTAGCGAAAAGCTAACACGTGGTAGTGATTTAGATTAAAAGCTAGTGATGTCAAATTTAACTTGATAGGCTATATTAAACAATATATGGTGATGAGTGAGTTATATTTAGCAGTAGAACAAAGAAAATATATCAAATAGAGCTACAAACACTAGCTGAGCAGGAGACAGACAGGAGACTGGAGACAGGAGACTGAAGCAATCGATCAGGAGCAATCGATCATACAGGAGCAATGACCTGCCGAGGTGCCCGCAGGAAGGCGGCCCAGTCCGCTCCAGCCCGCAGCCCGCGAAAAACGCCAGGCTAGCGGCGCTCCTGGCGCGGGACAGCTCAGGGATGGGCAGTTCTCCACAGGAGACGGCAGCAGGGCCGCTCCTTCCCCCGGTGGAGGGCCGGGGGAGAATCTTTTGTTCAGCTGCTGGCCCCGGGTCAGCAGCACCCTATTATGCTTAAAGAGAGAACTGACAACCCCATCCCTGAGCACCCAGAGACCGGTGATGACGGTGTGCGCCACCCTCGGGTCCCGCCACTCGCATCCCTCTCTGTCGCCAGCCTCCTCTCAGAGCAGACCCCAGTGGAACGCGCGTCCTTCCCTGGTCTCCTCTGTCAGGGCGCGGCCGTTAACCGTGCCCGACACGGGACGCCCTACCGCCTCCCCAGTCCGGGCCGGTAACGCTGCCTCGCTGCCCCACCCTGGGTACGTCTGCCATCCCTATGACTCCGCTGGTGCAGTTCCTGGGAGCCTGGCTTCAGCTTCCGGGACTGTCCCGCTGGGTCGCTCGGACTGTCAGGCTCGGCTACGCGATTCAGTTCGCGCAGGCTCCTCCCCGCTTCAGGGGAGTCCGCCAGACCGTGATCGGGGCCAACGCCCCCGTCATGCGTGCGGAGATTGTCACCCTGCTGGCGAAGGGTGCGATCGAGCCTGTCCCTCCGGCCGAGATGGAGTCGGGGTTCTACAGCCCCTACTTCATTGTACCCAAGAAAACCGGTGGGTTACGACCAATCTTGGACCTTCGCATCTTGAACCGATCCCTTCACCGGCTTCCGTTCAGGATGTTGACTGCGAAACGCCTTTTCGAATGCGTTCGTCCTCACGATTGGTTTGCAGCGATCGACCTGAAGGACGCCCCACTTCCATGTCTCCATCCTTCCTCGACACAGACCGCTCCTTCGGTTTGCTTTCGAGCGGGCATATCAGTACGCGGTCCTCCCATTCGGGCTGTCTCTGTCCCCTCGCGTCTTTACGAAGATTGCCGAGGCAGCCCTTGCGCCCCTTTGGCAGCACGGGGTCCGCATCCTGAACTATCTCGACGATTGGCTCATACTGGGTCACTCTCGAGAGCAGGTTTGCGGACACAGAGATCGGGTGCTCCAACACCTAGCCCGTCCTGGGCCTTCGGGTCAACTGGGAGAAGAGCAAACTCTGCCCAGTGCAGAGGATCTCTTTCTCGGTATGGACATCGCTCGGTCGCCATGCGCGCAGCTTTCGGCGGCGCGCGCAGTCTCTGCTGACTTGCCTCCGTCAAATCGAGAGCAAGAATGCGGTTCCACTGAAACGGTTTCAGAGGCTCCTGGGGCATATGGCATCTGCAGCCGCGGTGACGCCGCCGGATTGCTTCATATGAGACCGCTTCAGCATTGGCTTCGCAATCGAATCCCGAGATGGGCATGGCAATCTGGCACGCTCCGGGTCCAAGTGACTCGGGCCTGCTTACAGACGCTCACCCCGTGGTCGAACCTCAGTTTTCTACGGCCGGTGTGCCCTTAGAACGAGTTTCCAGGCATGTTGTCGTATCGACGGATGCCTCTGCCACGGGCTGGGGTGCCATGTGCAATGGGCAAGCAGCCGCGGGCTCCTGGACAGGACCCCAGCGCCTTCTGCATGTCAACTGCCTCGAGTTGCTGGCAGTACGGTTCGCCCTGCACCGCTTCGGCGTTGCTGAAGGGTCAACATGTGCTTGTCCGGACAGACAACACGGCCGTAGTAGCGCATCAACCATCAGGCCGGCCCTACGCTCCGCCGTATGTCTCAACTCGCCCGCCATCTCGTTCTATGGAGTCAGAAGCGCCTGAGGTCCCTTCGTGCTGTCCATATTCCGGGAGTCCTGAACGTGCAGCCGACGAGCTCGCGGGTTCAGCCTCTCCCGGGAGAATGGAGACTCCATCCCCAGACGGTCCAGCTGATTTGGGAACAGTTCGGGGACGCGCAGGTAGATCTGTTTGCCTCCCACGACTCTTCCCACTGCAGCCTGTTTTACTCCTGACCGAGGGCACGCTCGCACGGATGCACTGGCGCACAGCTGGCGCAGGGCCTACGCAAGTATCGTTTCCCCCAGTGAGCCTACTCGCACAATTCTTGTGCAAGGTCCGGGAGGACAAGGAGCAGGTCCTTTTGGTCGCCCCGTTCTGGCACGGCCGGACCTGGTTCCCCGAACTCTTACTCCTTGTGACAGCCCTCCTGGCCCATTCCTCTGAGACCGGACCTCCTCGCTCAGAGACGGGCACTTGGCACCCGCGTCCCGATCTGTGGAGCCTCCACGTGTGGCTCCTGGATGGGACGCGGCAGGTTTGAGTGGCCTGCCACCCACGGTGGTCGCCACCATCACTTCCGCTAGGGCAGAGTCCACTCTGCATGCCTATGCGTTGAAGTGGAACCTCTTCGTCACCTGGTGCTCTTCCCGCCAAGAAGACCCTGGAAATGCCCGATCGGGTCCGTGCTCGTTCCTCCAAGAAGGGTTGGAGCGCTGTCTCCCTCCACCCTCAAAGTTTATGTGGCCGCAATATCTGCCCACCACGATCTCTTGGAGAACAGAAAGGTAAGTCAGCACGACCTGATCATCAGGTTCCTGAGGGGCGCGAGGAGACTGAATCCTCCTCGCTCTCCTCTCGTTCCCTCTTGGGACCTCTCAGTAGTTTTAAGTGCTCTGCAGAGGCCTCCCTTTGAGCCTTTGCGGTCGGGATATTAAGTTCCTGTCGATGAAGGCGGCTCTGCTGACCGCGTTGGCCTCCGTCAAGAAGGTCGGGGACCTGCAGGCATTTTCGGTTGTGGCGTGCCTGGAGTTCGGGCGGCTAATTCTCACGTGATCCTGAGACCCGGCCTGGATATGTGCCCAAGGTTCCCACCACTCCGTTCAGAGACCAGGTGGTGAACCTGCAAGCGCTGCCGTGGAGGGCAGACCCAGCCTTGGCACTGCTCTGTCCAGTATGCGCGCTCCGGCGCCCTCGTGAAGCGTGACGCAGTGTTTCAGGACCTCAGACCAGCTCTTTGTCTGTTATGGTGGAGAGCGGAAGGAAGTGCTCTCTCAAAGCAAAGGCTGTCTCACTGGGTAGTGGACACCATTGTTTTGGCTTACCAGCAGCAAGGTCGACCATGTCCCCTTGGGGTGCGGGCTCACTCCACTCGGTGTCGCCTCCTCTTGGGCTTTAGCGCATGGCGCCTCGCTAACAGACATCTGCAGAGCTATAGGGTGGGCGACACCTAACACATTCGCCAGATTCTACAATCTCCGAGTGGAGCCAGTGTCCGACTATGTTCTCGCCCCGAGGGGCCGGTAATGGGCCAGGCTCAGGTATCTTCGCTCGCCATTCCACTCCTCGGACTGGATCGTGCGATATTCCTCAGGTGAGCTCCCGAGCCCTGAGTTCCTCCAGCACTGCTTACGCCGATGCCTGTGTGTCTGCCCTCTAGCGAGCCCAGACCCTCGTGTCCGGCCAGGTGCCCGTGTGCATGGTTCCCCTCCGGCGACCCCCACGTGTATTTCACCGTAAGCCTCCGCAGTTTCTTCCCTTGGCATGTCGGCCATCCCTAGGGTTAAAAATCCACCTTCGGCTGGTACCTAGAGTTTTCCATATGCAACCCTTGCGGGTCATATGTGTACTCTTAAGTCCTCCCTACGGGTAGGCATCTTGGCATTTCCTCACTGGGATATGCTTCCCAGTGTACCTTGGTATTCCTGCGATAAGTGGGAGTCCTTCGTCCGTACTAGTCTTACGACAGGGAACTCGCCACGCGGGGCACTGAAAGACAGCTGAGTGGCGGGATTAGATTGGACCCCATTCGTTGGTCACTAACGTTACGTCGTAGTGACTGAGCGAAGGAGCGTCTCGATTCACGGATGTAACCCTCGTTCCCTGAGGAGGAGCGGAGGCGTAACGTCCAGTTGCCACATCAGCTGTGCTACCTGGAACGCAGGAGTTCAGTCTTGGCTCCTCAACCAGGTAACATAATGCGATATTGCCACGTGCTCCTTTTATACTCACGAGGTGAGGCGGAGTTGCGTATGCAAATTCGCATGCCCTCTGGCATTGGCATGCCATTGGGCGTTTTCTCTAAGCTCGAAGATGATAGGCTTCTAAACCCCATTCGTTAGTCACTAACGTTACGTCTCCGTTCCTCCTCAGGGAAGCGAGGTTATCCGTAACCGAGACGCGTTCAATTTCATTGGCGATCAAGAACACCAGACTCATGGTTAAACAGATCATTTGAAGATCATTGCAAAACAGACAAATGGACCAACTGAGGACTTTCTGAACACTTGCATCAATGGTTGATATTTCAACATCATTGCACAATACAAGAATTATTCAAAGTTTAAAAGATGGTTTCCTACTGATAAAGGTTCAGTCTACCTCAGTCGTCACAACACAAACAGTGAGTTACTCTTTTATTCTTCAGATTTTACGTCTTAGATAATGAATGTATTCATATTTTTTCACATTGGTTTAATGTCAGTGTGATTTGCTGATTATAAACGAGGATCTTGATCAGTCGTGTGTCTCTCCAGATGACGGTGTTTGTCGCGGCTCTGCTCTCTGTTTTCACGGGGTCTGTTGTGTCTGATCCTGATGGATCCCTCAAGCCGGCCGACTGTTCTGACCTTTATAAAGCAGGAGAAACAGTCAGTGGGATTTACTCCATCTATCCAGCAGGAGACGTTCCTCTCTGGGTTTACTGTCACATGGTCTCAGATGGGAAAGGCAACGGAGGATGGACGGTAGGAATGTGACTTTAGATCATTAAACACACATCAGAACACACATTATGAATCATATATTCTATATAAACCCATCACAGGTGATTCAGAGGAGAATGGACGGCAGTGTGGATTTCTATCGGGGGTGGGAAGAGTACAAGAGAGGATTTGGGAGCAACCGAAGGCGAATACTGGCTGGGTAAGATCTCACATTGATGCCAATTTTGGTATGCAAGACTTTTAAACTTTGCTATTTGGTGCCAAGAAAAGGTTTGATAGAAGCGTTCATGTCCAGTGTTTGGCTGAACATGTTCTTCATGTGTGTGTGTGTGTGTGTGTGTGTGTGAGCAGGGCTGGAGAACATGTACCGGCTGACACGTAACAGGAAGTACATGCTGAGAGTGGATCTGGAGGACTTCACTGGAAGGAAGGGTTTCGCTCAGTACTCGACCTTCGCTGTGGGTCCTGAAACTGATGGGTATAAACTGCAAGTGTCAGGGTTCAGTGATGGAGGAGCAGGTACAACACTTTCATTCTTTCACACTTGAGTGCACTTGTTCATGCACTTTCAAAAGTTTTTGTAATTTCACTGAAATATTCTTCACCTAAATATGATGTCAATATCCTCAACAATGCTCTTCCTCTCTGCAGGAGACTCTTTGACCTGCCATAATGGTTTGAAGTTCTCCGCCTTTGACAACGACCAAGACACCTGGGACAACTGTGCCAAACAGCATCTCGGGGCATTTTCATCAGCATTAAGATCAGACATGTGTCTTAGACCTTTGAAGAAACTGTACAGTGTTTCCCACTGTAAGAAAACAAATTAAGGTTTTGTGTGTCCTTTCCTCTGTTAACTGTGTAAACCATGGTCTATATGGTGACCTATGATATATGGCTGTTGTTTTATATACTCTGGTCAATTATTTTCTCTTTGTTTTTCTCTTTATATAGTGATGCATGGAATCAACACCTTATCCAAATTCATGCATTGTTGGAATGTTTGTCTGATACCAAACTCACATCCAACCTGGCAAAGTGTGAGTTTGCCAGGGCGACTGTGACTTATTTGGGAAAAGTGCGACCCGTACATGCTAAAGTTATAGCAATTGACAACTTTCCTAGTCCTCAGAGAAAGAAGAATTCGACCAACTGGGAAGACAGCAACTGTGTGAGTGCTGTATCCTTTCTCATTTGATTTGTAGCTCATTTGTTGTTAGAAAGTTTTGTCTGTTCAGTGTATTCAGTCACGTGCTGTTGAAGTCTCGCAGTGTCTAGTCACTTAGCGTTTGTTCTCGTTGCACACATGTGAGTAAACAACTTTCGGGGAGGCATACCCAGCTGTATTCAATAATGATACTTCAAGTGCATATAAAATAGAATGGTACTCCTTGGCAGCCCTCGTGTGAAGAACGAAGAGTGTACAGACCATCGACTCTTCCCTGTGTGACTCCTCCCAAGCAAGGACACCGACAGGACACTTGAGTATTGTTTTCCATTCCATTTTATGCCCCTTTGTGTTTCAGCTTTTCATCCTCTGGCTATTTCTACTTATGCTACTTCGCTCTCTATTCCAATTGGTCCCTGGATCTGCCAGTCTGCTGTAAACAAAGCAGACTTTATATCATTTATCGGGACTCATTCACGTCTCAGCCTCATGGCCCTGAGACCTGGATCAAACCAGAGGACAGCCACTCCTGCGGCCTCAACTAATTTCACTTTATCACACCCCTCGCCCGATTGGGAGGGGTGAAGGTACTGGTTTGCTTATCTCAAATGATTGAAAATTGTATCCCTTACCATCTCTATCTGGCAACAGTTCATTTGAATCACATTCAATCACTATCACTCACCCTGTTAAAATTCATGTTATAGTTGTCTATCATCCTCCAGGCCAACACGGTTTCTTCTTGGAGGAGTTGGATGTGTTACTCCCTAACTTCCCTGAGAACGGTACTCCTCTGGTACTACTCTGTGACTTCAACATCCACCTTGAAAAAAACCTGGCCACAGACTTCACCTCTCTTTACTTTACTTACACCATTGCACACCTCAGACCAATTTCTCGTCACTCTTAACCTCATACTGAGGTTAAACCCTTTCATCCAGTCCAGCCCGCACCACCGCCTCTGCCCCCTGGCTGTTGGATGTTCTCCTTGTATCAGTCTCTTCTCTCTTCTTTCTCTGCAAATGTCTCAACTGCTAAAAACATACTACCACAACAAAATCAACAATTGCTCTGTCTCTCGCACACTTTTCAAAACATTCTCCTCTCTGCTTTGCCCCCCCCCTTCATTAACTCTTACAGCTGGCAACTTTGCATCATTTTTCACAAACAAAACCACCTCCATCAGCAGCCAATTCTCCACACCACAAACTGAAACACATATGCTCCCCTTCTTCTCTCTGCTCTCCAAAAAAGTCTCCAAACTCATCCTTTCCAAACACCCCACTACTTGTCCGCTTTATCCAATCCCCACTCACCTCCTTCAGGCCATTTCTTCTTCAGTTACTCCTGCACTCACTCACATCATCAACTCCTCTCTTCACACGGGACCTTTCCCACAGCATTTAAGCAGGCTCGGGTAACCCACTGCTTAAGAAACCCTCTCTGAACCCAGCACAAACTATAGACCGGTAAACGGTATCCCTTCTGCCTTTCATTGCAAAGAAACTTGAGTGAGTTGTGTTCAACAACCTCCTGGACAACAACCAATTTGGCTTCAAAAGAGGCCATTCGACTGAGACTGCCCTGCTCGCTGTTACTGAAGCAATGAGACAGGCAAGAGCAGTTTTCAAATCCTCAGAACTCATCCTGCTGGATCTGTCTGCTGCTTTTGACACGGTTAACCACCAGATCCTCCTGTCAACTCTCAAGAAGATGGGCATCTCAGGAACTCCTCTCCATGATCTACCTGAGAGGTAAGACTTGAACCACTGGAGAGGTGAAGTGTCTAAATCACGTCATCAAGCTACTGGGGTTCCCCAGGGCTCAGTGCTTGGACCACTTCTCTTCTCCATCTACATGTCATCACTAGGATCTGTCATCCAGAAGCATGTCTTTTCCTGTCACTGCTATGCTGATGGGTGTGGCAGGCAGCGAGGTGAGGGACCATTAGAGCGGGCCGGTGGCGAATCAGGATGATGAGCGCCAGCTGTGCGCCACACCGGTCTTGCCTCATGGAGGAGCATAAAAGGAGGAGTGATGACAGTGCAAAGGGAGAGAGGACCAGGCCTGGACTTTACGTTGTGTTTTGTTTACGTTTTGTTGTGTGTGTGCGGGCAGTCTTCCGTGAGGGCTGCCCGCAATTTACTTTCCTTTTGTTTATTAATTTTATTAAAGTATTTTGAATGTTCGTCGGTTCCGCCTCCTTTCTTCCCACAGCAACGAACTTCGTTACAATGGGCATCTCAGGAACTCCTCTCCATGACACCCTGAAGGACCTACCTGAGAGGTAAGACTTGAACCACTGGAGAGGTGAAGTGTCTAAATCACGTCATCAAGCTACTGGGGTTCCCCAGGGCTCAGTGCTTGGACCACTTCTCTTCTCCATCTACATGTCATCACTAGGATCTGTCATCCAGAAGCATGTCTTTTCCTGTCACTGCTATGCTGATGACACTCAACTAATAATTTCAACCAGATGATCCCACAGTTGGTGTTTGAATTGCAGTCAAGGTCAGCCAGGAACCTTGGAGTTGTGATTGATGATCAGTTAAACTTCACTGACCACATTACTGCAGCAACCCGGTCCTGCAGATTTGCACTATACAACATTAGGAAGATTAGACCCTTCCTATCAGAGCAGGCCACTCAACTCCTGGTCCAAGCTCTTGTACTCTCCAGACTGGACTACTGTAATGCTCTTCTAGCGGGCCTTCCAGCATCCACTGTTAAACCCTTGCAGCTGATCTAGAACGCAGCGGCGAGAGTGATCTTCATTGAGCTGAAGAGAGCTCATGTCACGCCTCTCTTCATCAGTCTTCACTGGCTGCCGATAGCTGCTCGAATCAAACCCAAGGCTCTGATGTTCGCCTACAAAGCAACCACAGGCTCTGCACCAGTATACCTAAACTCGCTTGTTCAGACTTACACACCCTCCAGAAGCTTGCGTTCTGCATGTGAACGACCCGTAGTGGTGCCATCTCAAAGACGCATTAAATCACTCTCATGGACCTTTTACTGGACAGTTCCCACCTGGTGGAATGACCTGCCTATCTCTCTTCCAGCAGCACCTGACCAATAAAGACTAGCATTTAATTATTCTATTCATTTTCTGTTTCTTTGTTTATTTTATATATATATTTTTTTTAAGTGTATGTGTCCTGTACTATGCTAGATTAAAGGTGCTCTAAGTGATCCTGGGTGGAGTAAATTTGTGTTGACGTTCAAAGTGTTGTCAAACAAAACAGAGGCTAGCTAGACACCTTTTGCTTTAAGCAAAGTATACATTTGTGTGGACATCTAAATGGGTTTGCCCAATGTCTTGGCAGATGCCTTGTCCCGTGCTCCATGTGAAGTAGAATACGTCTCTTGACTTTCCTCTGCACTTTCTTTTTGGTTTTCAATTCCTTAAATTTAGTGTTCCAGGTGCCAGCAGATCGCTGTTGCTTTGTTTTTTGAAACCAAGTTTGGTGTGGAAAAAGGGAAGTTGTAATGGTTAAATAAATTGGTGTAAGTTAAATGAATAACTCAGGTAAGGTTGTGTTATTTTCTTATGTACCTTTGGGGTTGGAAATTGAATAAGGTAGAGTTTCTCATGAGAAACTTTTTATAGGTTATCCAGATAAGGATCTACACCTGTTTTATATTCAGGACTGTATTTAAGATGTCTGTCATTTGTTGGAGCCGTAGCCCTATCCTGCATCTGTGCTCCGGAGCTGGATCATCAACTTGCTTTGTTCTGTTAATTATTTGCTTATATACTGTTGTTCATTTATTATTTTCATTATTTAAACCCCAAGTCTTAATAAATATTCTGTCTCTGATCCCTTTCTTTTGTTACTTCCTTGAGCTGGAATGTAATGGAATGTTTTTCTATATGACTTTGAGTTTCAAATCCAGAAATGCTAAACATTTCCATTCACAAATGGACAGACACACAGGCTCCATCTTGAAAAACAAAACTATTGCTAATCCTGTAACTCATCGGCAGCTAGTATTTCAACATTGAGCGGTGCAAGCGTGACTGAAATGACAGAAGCTCTTACTGATAAAAGGTCAGTTGAAGATGCGAGTGACTCAGTGATTTTATAGATGTTTCTATGATCATTAAACCCAAATTACATTAGCATTCTGTCTTCATGTCAGAGGTGTGTTGATGCTGTACTTTCCTGCTGCTTCACTGTCCTGTCAAAGCAAAAGCAATTGAATAAATGAAAGAAACAAATAAATTAAATAGTGAAATAAACGATTAAGTGTTCAGTAACACACACTATGTCACAAGAATGAAGGGTTTTGCAATGTAAGTTTCTTCTGCAGCACAAAGGAGGAGCATAAGAATCTGACCGTTAGATAAAGAGTGTGTCAGACTGAACAACACAAGCCTCATCATAAACGGTGAGTTACTGTTTCTTCATTATTCACAGAATATTAACACATTTCTACAACAGAGGTTCAGAACAATGGCTCTTTTGGTTTGCTTTCTTCCAGATTTACAAAGAAAACATTGATCAATCTGATCTGAGGAGAGATTGAGACGATGGCGGTAAGTTCAATCACATTTACAGAGACTGTTTTTACTTTTATTATAATGTCAGTGTGATTTGCTGATTATAAACGAGGATCTTGATCAGTCGTGTGTCTCTCCAGATGACGGTGTTTGTCGCGGCTCTGCTCTCTGTTTTCACGGGGTCTGTTGTGTCTGATCCTGATGGATCCCTCAAGCCGGCCGACTGTTCTGACCTTTATAAAGCAGGAGAAACAGTCAGTGGGATTTACTCCATCTATCCAGCAGGAGACGTTCCTCTCTGGGTTTACTGTCACATGGTCTCAGATGGGAAAGGCAACGGTGGATGGACGGTAGGAATGTGACTTTAGATCATTAAACACACATCAGAACACACATTATGAATCATATATTCTATATAAACCCATCACAGGTGATTCAGAGGAGAATGGATGGCAGTGTGGATTTCTATCGGGGTGGGAAGAGTACAAGAGAGGATTCGAGCAACTGGCTGGGTAAGATCTCACATTGATCTCAATTTTGGTATGCAAGACTTTTAAACTTTGCTATTTGGTGCCAAGAAAAGGTTTGATAGAAGTGTTCATGTCCAGTGTATGGCTGAACATGTTCTTCATGTGTGTGTGTGTGTGTGTGTGTGTGTGTGTGTGTGTGTGTGTGTGTGTGTGAGCAGGGCTGGAGAACATGTACCAGCTGACACGTAAAAGGAAGTACATGCTGAGAGTGGATATGGAGGACTTTGAAGGAAGGAAGGGTTTTGCTCAGTACTCGTCCTTCTCTGTTGGTCCTGAAACTGATGGGTATAGACTGCAAGTTTCAGGGTTCAGTGATGGAGGAGCAGGTACGACACTTTCATACTTTCACTTGTTCAGTTGTTCATGCACTATTAAATATTTTTGTAATTTCACTGAAATATTCATCATCTAAATATGATATTAATATCCTCAATGATGCTCTTCCTCTCTGCAGGAGACTCTCTGGCCTACCATAATGGTATGAAGTTCACCACCTTTGACAAAGACCAAGACACCTATGAGAAGAACTGCGCCAAAGAGTGGTCCGGAGCGTTTTGGTACAAAGAGTGTCAGTATACAAACCCCAACGGTTTGTACTTAGGGCGAGGAAATACTCGTTATGCCGTTGGTATTGTTTGGTACACCTGGAAGAACGAATACACTGTCAGCATGAAATCCATCCGCATAAAGATCAGACCAGTGTCTTAGAAACATTTGTGTTTTCAGGAACAAAATATTTGATATTGTTTTCAACATATAACAAATGTAACGCTTGAAGGTTTTAGTAAATCAATGTTATCTTTGGTTTTGGTCTTTTGATTTACTATAACATAAATAAATCAAATCTTCAAATAAACTCCTGCATTGATATATCTATATCCATAACGTCAGATGTGTTTCTCAAATGAATCTGTTGATAAATGATTGAGTTGATGGGTTGATTCTCCTGCTCATCACTGTATCCTGAGGCCTGATGCCATATTATAACAAACCTGGTGCTCAGTGAGCGATCTTTCCATCCTGTGCGGTTGTAACGTGTCTGGACTAGTCGATCCCTCACACACATGCAAGGACCACTTAATGAGATTCATCACTTTACTCCACCCGTAATCTGTAATCAGGGGAAATGATCAGTGAAGCAACAGGGTCGACATATTCTCCCTCTCTGGTCCACTACGCACACAATGCTAAATAGTCAGCATCACGATATATACAATTTAAATCAAATAACACATTAAACTATGTATTTTCATCATATATAACAATCAAATGTTACTAGAAATCAACCATATTTCTTATGGCAACAATATGCGTTTTAAACAGTAAACATCACCATACCAGTATATTTCATGGGGAGAATCAAAAAGTGCGTCACTGGCCTCGTACACAAGCAGACGGAGGCAAATGCACGACGCGCAAGAGGAACCCCGCAGACGTGTTCCACTGATATCGTTCCCTTCCCCCAACAAATACCCAAAGAAAAGTTCCGCTATTACAAACATTACTTTCACATAACTTATGAACGATTATATAAAAGAAAATTTTGAGAAGTACATTAAACCCTTCTGTTTACAAAATATAAAAAAATAAACATTAGTATAAACCATAAATAAAGAAAATACAATATAGAAGTAAATATACAAAAGTCAAAATAAAATCAATTAATCATTTCACACCAGTTACACGGTTCTTGCTTGTCTGATTGTACGATATGGTGAGATCCAGCATAAGAGCAAAGGCACAATGGATGAAATCAGCTGTTTTTAATGTCAGACTGTGTGATGTGATAAACCAGGGTTTCTTAGGCTTTAGCAGGTCCAGCTCCTCCCACATAATCACATAAATACAAATGAAAGAAAGACAGAAATATGTGCCCATTTAGGCCTATAAAAATAAAGGTTTCAAAAGGGTGTTTTCCCAGCGATGCCAATGAAGGTCTAGTTCCCCAAAGACCCTTTCAGTGATCAGTTCTTCTAAAGAACATTTTTCAACTATAAAAGCCATTCATGCAATGGAAAGAATCCATGGATGTTAAAGGTTCTTCATGGAACCAATAAAGAATCGTGTGTATTCTGTACAATTGGAAATACTCAACCCACACCTCTCTATGCAACAACAACTCATTCGAATACCATGCTATTACAGTCTCAACTCCCGTTAAAATCCATCTTGTAGTCATTTACCGTCCCCCAGGTCAATTGGGCACCTTTGTTGAGGAACTAGATGTGCTGCTGTCCTCATTTCCAGAGGATGGCAGCCCACTTGTAATTCTTGGCGACTTCAATATTCACCTGGACAAACCATATGCTACACACTTCCACTCCCTCCTAGCCTCATTCGATCTCAAACGACATGTCACCTCACACACCCACAAATCTGGTAACCAACTTGACCTCATATACACACGCAACTGCACTACAGATAATATCCTGGTCAAACCCCTACACACCTCAGACCATTACTTCATCACTTTTAATCTACAACTTACTGCCCCCGCTTTCCCAATCCCACAACCAGTTACTTTCAGACGAAACCTACGCTCTCTTTCTCCCTCTCATCTCTCCTCCGCTGTGTCATCCTCTCTTCCCTCACCCACACAGTTCTCATCCATGGATGTCAACACTGCAACAGACACTCTATGCTCTACTTTAACTTCTTGTCTAGATAGTATCTGCCCTCTGTCTTCTAGGCCAGCACGCCCCACTCCTGCTAACCCATGGTTATCTGATGTTCTTCCTGAACACCGGACAAAACTAAGGGCAGCAGAGAGAAAATGGCGAAAATCTAATGACCCGTCTGACCTGGGTAAATATCAATCTCTGCTCTCATCATTTTCAGATGATGTCCATGTGGCTAAATCCTCATATTTCCACAACAAAATCAACAGCACCTCTAACACACGCACACTCTTCAGAACATCAACTCTCTCCTCTGTCCACCTCCACCACCTCCTTATCTGCAGACGACTTTGCCCACTTCTTCACAACTAAAACTACAACCATCAGCAGTCAGTTCCCACCCCGGACACACAGGACTTTAGATCAGCCACACCCACAGCCAAACATCTTCTCTCCTCCTTCTCTACACTCACTGAGGCAGAAGTATCTAAACTTCTCCTCTCCAGCCATCCCACCACCTGCCCTCTAGATCCTATCCCCTCACACCTTCTACAAGCCATCTCTCCCACACTCCTACCATCTCACACATCATCAACACATCTCTCAGCACTGGCTTTTCCCTAACACATTCAAGCAGGCCGGTCACCCCACTGCTTAAGAAACCCACTCTAGACACATCACTTCTAGAGAACTACAGACCTATTCTCTCCTGCCTTACATAGCAAAAACACTTGAGCGTGTTGTTCTCAACCAGGTTTCATTTTTCCTCTCACAGTCTAATCAGCTGGACGTTAACCAGTCAGGTTTCAAAAAGGCCCACTCAACAGAGACTGCATTACTGTCAGTCACTGAAGCCCTGCGGATGGCAAAAGCTGCTTCCAGATCATCAGTCCTAATCCTCCTCGATCTATCTGCTGCATTTGACACAGTGAATCACCAGATTCTTCTGTCCACCCTCTCATCACTGGGCATCACAGGGACTCCACTCCACTGGTTTGAGTCTTACCTCACAGGTAGGTCTTTCAAGGTTGCCAGGAGAGGTGAGGTATCCAAAGCACATCAACAGACCACGGGGGTTCCTCAGGGCTCAGTGCTGGGACCTCTACTCTTCTCCATTTACACTACGTCACTGGGACCCATCATACAGGCACATGGCTTCTCATACCATTGCTATGCTGATGACACTCAACTCTATCTTTCATTTAAACCAGATGACCCCACAGTAAATGGACGCATCTCAAGCTGTCTGGCAGACATCTCGGCATGGATGAAAGAACACCACCTTCAGCTCAACCTGGCAAAGACTGAGCTTCGTCTTCCCTGCCAATCCGACTCTACAACACAACTTCACCATCCAGCAAGGTTCATCTCTAATTACCCCCTCAGGGTCGGTCAGAAATCTTGGAGTAATCTTTGATGACCAGCTGTCCTTCAAAGACCACATTTCAAAGACAGCTCGATCATGCAGGTTTGCTCTGCACAACATCAGGAAGATCAGACCGTTCCTTACAGAGCATGCAACACAACTTCTCGTCCAGGCCCTTGTCATTTCTAGGCTTGACTACTGCAATGCGCTTCTGGCTGGTCTTCCATCGTGTGCAATCAAAACTCTTCAATTGATTCAGAATGCTGCAGCACGTCTTGTCTTCAATGAGCCCAAAAGGGCCCATGTCACACCTCTCTTCATCTCTCTGCACTGGCTAGCACTCGCTGCTCGCATCAAGATCAAGGCCTTGACACTCGCTTATGGATCCACCACAGGCTCGGCACCAGCATATTTCGACTCGCTCCTACGAGTCTACACCCCTACCAGAAGCCTTCGCTCAGGTAAGGAGCGTGAGGCTTATGGTACCATCCATCACAGAGAGGCATGAAATCCCTCTCCAGAACCTTTTCATTCACCGTTCCTGGCTGGTGGAACAATCTTCCTACCTCCATCCGGATGGCAGAATCACTGTCATCATTCAAAAGACAGCTAAAAACTCATCTCTTCCGTGAACACTTATCATAAAAAAAAAAAAAAAAAAAAAAAAAAACAACCTCTTCTCTTTTATTCCTTCCTTATTCTAGCTTAAGCTTATTCTATGTAATATCCAAAGCTTGGTATTTAAGGCACTTTTTGCGTTTTGCGCCTATTCATGACCGATCGCTTCCTGTACTCCTATGTTGTAAGTCGCTTTGGATAAAAGCGTCTGCTAAATGCCTAAATGTAAATGTAAATGTAAACTGTACGCTTACTTTAGTCTAATTCTTCTCATGAAAGCCACACATTTTCACCTATTGCAAAGACTAGGAGGTAAGCTGATTGTGTTTTAGTGTAAAAATGAACACCGTACGATCTATGAGGAAAACAAGTCAGCAGTCTTCTCCTGCCAGTGTTAATTTCGTTGACGAATAATTTTCGTCATAATTTTCGTCAACAACCTTTTTTTCACTGACGAAAACGATACGATAACTTAATAAAAACTAGTGTTGGATGACAAACAACTATGACGAAAATCTACTGTCATATTCATCTACGAATAAAAACGAGACGAACATGTTAGGGGGGGACGATTAGGGAAGAGATGTCCTGTGTAACAGATGCGCACATTTGATTTGAACGTGCTGATCTAACCGCTGGAAAACACGGCGCTGTTGCGCGACTACACCCAGCAGGCACAGTTCGTCAATGTGACGCCAGGAAGACGGACTCCAACTAAGCCAACGTCGGTCAGACGTCATATTTTGGTTGAAAATGAAAATCGGGTTGACGTCTAAATCCAACGTTTATTTGCTTTAGTTGGGTAGTTTGACTTGACTTGTTTGTCTCTGGTTGCTGTAACTGTGTTTGTTATAGTACGTAAAGCCAGAGAAAATGTGATCAGATGATATTGATGATAAATATATGATATATGGTTTGTGTCACTAATTTCATCCAGAATCTAATCTTTTCATACATGATCATTTTGTATTATTAATTATAGCAAACATTTAATTCTACATTACCCACTAAACATTTTGATCTCCAGCATCTCTTAGAGTCGCTCAGACATCAATAATCAGCATATGAGTCTCAACAATGGTGACGTGCTTAATGCCACAATGCATTCTGGGAGCCATTGACTACTCTTGTATGAAGCACCCAGAATGCATTGCGGCATGAAGCATGTCATCGTTATTGAGATTCATTCGCTGATTCTTTAATGTCTGTGTGTATCTTTAAAACTTTTTGGTGCACAATCCCTCAGATTAGAAAACTGCTGGCCAATCACAGGACTATTACAAGCAATAATGAGAAATTAATAACATGATATCTAAACAAATAATAGTCTCTGATTATGATTAGTAAACCAAACACTACATGATGATCACATCTTTATCATCATAAAACAGTTGGTATAATCTGAACACAATTTCTCTTGCAGTTTGTGCCATAACAAACACAGTTACAGCAGCCAGAGAAAAACTAATGTTAAAAAGTCAAGTCAAACTGCCCAACTAAAGCGAACACTGATCACCATAATGGTGATCAACAAATCATCAACATCTAAACCTCTGTTAATTCTCAATAAGAGCTTCTGTAGACGTCTGGCAGAAATAAAGTCAGTCTGGTTAGCGGGCTGTAAATTAAAGTCTGTTCTTGTTCCCCTCTTGTTTCATGTAGTTACAGGGTAAGTGTGAATCTGCGGGCTGTAAATTAAAGTGGTTCTTGTTCCCCTCTTGTTTCATGTAGTTACAGGGTAAGTGTGAATCTGCGGCTGTAAATTAAAGTGGTTCTTGTTCCCCTCTTGTTTCATGTAGTTACAGGGTAAGTGTGAATCTGCTGCTGTAAATTAAAGTGGCTCTTGTTCCCCTCTTGTTTCATGTAGTCACAGGGTAAGTGTGAATCTCTGGGCTGTAAATTAAAGTGGTTCTTGTTCCTCTTGTTTCATGTAGTTACAGGGTAAGTGTGAATCTGCTGCTGTAAATTAAAGTGGCTCTTGTTCCCCTCTTGTTTCATGTAGTCACAGGGTAAGTGTGAATCTGAGGGCTGTAAATTAAAGTGGTTCTTGTTCTCTTGTTTCATGTAGTTACAGGGTAAGTGTGAATCTGCGGGCTGTAAATTAAAGTGGCTCTTGTTCCCCTCTTGTTTCATGTAGTCACAGGGTAAGTGTGAATCTGAGGGCTGTAAATTAAAGTGGTTCTTGTTCCCCTCTTGTTTCATGTAGTTACAGGGTAAGTGTGAATCTGCGGCTGTAAATTAAAGTGGTTCTTGTTCCCCTCTTGTTTCATGTAGTTACAGGGTAAGTGTGAATCTGCAGGCTGTAAATTAAAGTGGCTCTTGTTTCCCTCTTGTTTCATGTAGTTACAGGGTAAGTGTGAATCTGCGGACTGTAAATTAAAGTGGTTCTTGTTCCCCTCTTGTTTCATGTAGTTACAGGGTAAGTGTGAATCTGCTGCTGTAAATTAAAGTGGCTCTTGTTCCCCTCTTGTTTCATGTAGTTACAGGTTAAGTGTGAATCTGCAGGCTGTAAATTAAAGTGGCTCTTGTTTCCCTCTTGTTTCATGTAGTTACAGGGTAAGTGTGAATCTGCTGCTGTAAATTAAAGTGGTTCTTGTTCCCCTCTTGTTTCATGTAGTTACAGGGTAAGTGTGAATCTCTGGGCTGTAAATTAAAGTGGTTCTTGTTCCCCTCTTGTTTCATGTAGTTACAGGGTAAGTGTGAATCTGCGGGCTGTAAATTAAAGTGGCTCTTGTTCCCCTCTTGTTTCATGTAGTCACAGGGTAAGTGTGAATCTGAGGGCTGTAAATTAAAGTGGTTCTTGTTCCCCTCTTGTTTCATGTAGTTACAGGGTAAGTGTGAATCTGCGGCTGTAAATTAAAGTGGTTCTTGTTCCCCTCTTGTTTCATGTAGTTACAGGGTAAGTGTGAATCTGCAGGCTGTAAATTAAAGTGGCTCTTGTTTCCCTCTTGTTTCATGTAGTTACAGGGTAAGTGTGAATCTGCGGACTGTAAATTAAAGTGGTTCTTGTTCCCCTCTTGTTTCATGTAGTTACAGGGTAAGTGTGAATCTGCTGCTGTAAATTAAAGTGGCTCTTGTTCCCCTCTTGTTTCATGTAGTTACAGGTTAAGTGTGAATCTGCTGCTGTAAATTAAAGTGGCTCTTGTTCCCCTCTTGTTTCATGTAGTTACATGGTAAGTGTGAATTTGCGGCTGTAAATTAAAGTGGTTCTTGTTCCCCTCTTGTCTCATGTAGTTACAGGGTAAGTGTGAATCTGCGGACTGTTAATTAAATTGGCTCTTGTTCCCCTCTTGTTTCATGTAGTTACAGGGTAAGTGTGAATCTGCGGGCTGTAAATTAAAGTGGCTCTTGTTCCTCTTGTTTCATGTAGTTACAGGGTAAGTGTGAATCTGCTGCTGTAAATTAAAGTGGCTCTTGTTCCTCTTGTTTCATGTAGTTACAGGGTAAGTGTGAATCTGCTGCTGTAAATTAAAGTGGCTCTTGTTCCCCTCTTGTTTCATGTAGTTACAAGGTAAGTGTGAATCTGCGGGCTGTAAATTAAAGTGGCTCTTGTTCCCCTCTTGTTTCATGTAGTTACAGGGTAAGTGTGAATCTGCGGGCTGTAAATTAAAGTGGCTCTTGTTCCCCTCTTGTTTCATGTAGTTACAGGGTAAGTGTGAATCTGCTGCTGTAAATTAAAGTGATGTTTGTTCCTCTTGTTTCATGTAGTTACAGGGTAAGTGTGAATCTGCTGCTGTAAATTAAAGTGGCTCTTGTTCCCCTCTTTTTTCATGTAGTTACAGGGTAAGTGTGAATCTGCTGCTGTAAATTAAAGTGGTTCTTGTTCCCCTCTTGTTTCATGTAGTTACAGGGTAAGTGTGAATCTGCTGCTGTAAATTAAAGTGGTTCTTGTTCCCCTCTTGTTTCATGTAGTTACAGGGTAAGTGTGAATCTGCTGCTGTAAATTAAAGTGGCTCTTGTTCCCTCTTTTTCATGTAGTTACAGGGTAAGTGTGAATCTGCTGCTGTAAATTAAAGTGGTTCTTGTTCCCCTCTTGTTTCATGTAGTTACAGGGTAAGTGTGAATCTGCAGGCTGTAAATTAAAGTGGCTCTTGTTCCCCTCTTGTTTTATGTAGTTACAGGGTAAGTGTGAATCTGCGGGCTGTAAATTAAAGTGGCTCTTGTTCCCCTCTGTTCTCGGGTCTGCTGTTTGTGTCTTCAAAACCATCTGCGTTGCCGTGGTGGTCGTCTACTCCGCTTTGGGGGTCTTGAAGTCTGTCTGTAATGCCGTGGGGTTCTTCTGCTCCACCATGGGTGTCTTCAACCTCATCTGTGCTGCTGTGGTGGTCATCTGCTCCGCCGCCCTGGTCCCCTGCAATGCCTCAGTCTCCAGGCTCTCTGCCGCTCCACAGTCCTGTCCCTCCACCCAGCCCATGGGTCAGCCAGCCTCCTCCTCCTTTGTGTTGCAGAATACATTTATTTTGCGAAACCCTTCATTCATGTGACATAGTGTGCGTTAATGAACGCTAACTAATTTCTTTCATTGTTTATTCAATTGCTTTTTGCTTTTATTTTGAAAGGAATCTTCAACTGACACGCTTGCACCGCTCAATGTTGAAATACTAGCTGCCGATGAGTTACAGGATTAGCAATAGTTTTGTTTTTCAAGATGGAGCCTGTGTGTCTGTCCATTTGTGAATGGAAATGTTTAGCATTTCTGGATTTGAAACTCAAAGTCATATAGAAAAACATTCCATTACATTCCAGCTCAAGGAAGTAACAAAAGAAAGGGATCAGAGACAGAATATTTATTAAGTCTAGGGGTTTAAATAATGAAAATAATAAATGAACAACAGTAAATAAGCAAATAATTAACAGAATAAAGCAAGTTGATGATCGAGCTCCGGAGCACAGATGCAGGATAGGGCTACGGCTCCAACAAATGACAGACATCTTAAATACAGTCCTGAATATAAAACAGGTGTAGATCCTTATCTGGTAACACCCAACAGAAAACACCCATTACAAAATGAAGGGTTTTGCAATATAAGTTTCTTTTGCAACACAAAGGAGGAGCATAAGAATCTGACCGATAGATAAAGAGTGTGTGTCAGACTGAACAACACAAGCCTCATCATAAACGGTGAGTTACTGTTTCTTCATCATTCACAGAATATTAACACATTTCTACAACAGTGGTTCAGAACAATGGCTCTTTTGGTTTGCTTTCTTCCAGATTTAAAAAGAAAACATTGATCAATCTGATCTGAGGAGAGATTGAGACGATGGCGGTAAATTCAATCACTTTTACAGAGACTGTTTTTACTTTTATTATAATGTCAGTGTGATTTGCTGATTATAAACGAGGCTCTTGATCAGTCGTGTGTCTCTCCAGAGGACGGTGTTTGTCGTGGCTCTGCTCTCTGTTTTCACGGGTCTGTTGTGTCTGATCCTGATGGATCCCTCAAGCCGCCGACTGTTCTGACCTTTATAAAGCAGGAGAAACACTCAGTGGGATTTACTCCATCTATCCAGCAGGAGACGTTCCTCTCTGGGTTTACTGTCACATGGTCTCAGATGGGAAAGACAACGGAGGATGGACGGTAGGAATGTGACTTTAGATCATTAAACACACATCAGAACACACATTATGAATCATATATTCTACACAGCAAAATCCTCAGTGTTAAATGTACACTGCTGGTGTTTATATGAGTCCACTATGAGTCCACACTCAGAGTGTTAAAAGGTAACACCGAATCAGTGTTGAAGTTAATGAGATAATTAAGTGATGATTGAGGATTAATGATGAACACCTGCTGTTAATAAGCTGTTACCTGATGATAACAAGCAGAATCACTAAAGGAAAGAGAAACACAAGAACTACAACTGACTTCAGCCACAGCTTTAGATGAAATCAACTGAAGATAAAAGAAGACATTAAATCTCTGAAGATCTCAGCAGAGGAGGATTAAACAACTCCACAAACAGCATTACCAGCTTCACACATTACTAACCACACTGACTTTATTTCTGTTATACATCTACATGAGCTCTTATTGCGAATTAATAGAGTTAGTTTTTTTATGTCACCATTATGGTGATCAGTGTTTTCTTTAGTTGGGCAGTTTGACGACTTTTTAATGTTAGTGTTTCTCTGGCTGCTGTGACTGAGTTTGCTATGGCAAGAAAAGCAAGAGAAAACACAATCTGATGCTGTTGGCTGCTTGATGATCAGTATATGATCGTTGTGTAGAGGCTTAATTCACAGATTTTATGAGTAATATGCTATTAACTTTGTTTGATTGTGATTTTAGAAAAGATCCAGCACAGTGTTAATCAGAAAAGTTTAATATGTTTTAAAACAGATTGTACACTAATCAATTCTAACTCCTGCGAGATTGACTCACACACAGACATCATGAATCAGCCTATGAATCTCAACAATGGTGACATGCTTCATGCTGCAATGCATTCTGGGAGCCATGGATGAGTTTAGCATGATGCACCCAGAATGCATTGCAGCATGAAGCATGTCACCATTGTTGAGATTCATAGGCTGATTCATGATGTCTGTGTGTGAGTAAATCTCGCAGGAGTTAGAATTGATTAGTGTACAATCTGTTATAAAACATATTAAACTTTTCTGGTTAAAACCATACTGGATCTTTTCTAGAATAAAACAAGGTTAATAGTATATTGCTCATACTCAGTCAATTAAGCCACTACACAAAGATTATAGTCAGATCATCGAGCAGCCAACAGCATCTGATTGTGTTGTCTCTGCTTTTCTTGCCATAGCAAACCCAGATACAGCAGCCAGAGAAACACTAACATTAAAAACATGTCCAACTAAAAAAACTGCCCAACTAAAGAAAACACTGATCACCATAATGGTGACATAAAAAAACAAACTCTATTAATTCTCAATAAGAGCTTCTGTAGACGTCTGACAGAAATAAAGTCAGTTTGGTAATGTGTGAAGCTGGTAATGCTGTTTGTGGAGTTGTTTAATCCTCCTCTGCTGAGATCTTCAGAGATTTAATGTCTTCTTTTATCTTCAGTTGATTTCATCTAAAGCTGTGGCTGAAGTCAGTTGTAGTTCTTGTGTTTCTCTTTCCTTTAGTGATTCTGCTGTGATTATCATCAGGTAACAGCTTATTAACAGCAGGTGTTCATCATTAATGCTCAATCATCACTTAATTATCTCATTAACTTCAACACTGATTCGGTGTTACCTTTTAACACTCTGAGTGTGGACTCATATAAACACCAGCAGTGTTCATTTAACACTGAGGATTTTGCTGTGTATATAAACCCATCACAGGTGATTCAGAGGAGAATGGACGGCAGTGTGAATTTCTATCGGGGTGGGAAGAGTACAAGAGAGGATTGAGCAACCGAGGCGAATACTGGCTGGGTAAGATCCACATTGATCTCAATTTTGGTATGCAAGACTTTTTAACTTTGCTATTTGGTGCCAAGAAAAGGTTTGATAGAAGCATTCATGTCCAGTGTTTGGCTGAACATGTTCTTCATGTGTGTGTGTGTGTGTGTGTGTGTGTGTGTGTGTGTGTGTGCATGTGTGTGTGTGAACAGGGCTGGAGAACATGTACCATGTACTGACACGTAACAGGAAGTACATGCTGAGAGTGGATATGGAGGACTTTGAAGGAAGGAAGGGTTTTGCTCAGTACTCGACCTTCTCTGTGGGTCCTGAAACTGATGGGTATAAACTGCAAGTTTCAGGGTTCAGTAATGGAGGAGCAGGTACGACACTTTCATACTTTCACACTTGAGTGCACTTGTTCATGCACTTTCAAAATTTTTTTCAAAAGTCACTGAAATATTCTTCACCTAAATATGATATTAATATCCTCAATGATGCTCTTCCTCTCTGCAGGAGACTCTTTGACCTACCATAATGGTATGAAGTTCACCACCTTTGACAAAGACCAAGACAACTATGAGAAGAACTGCGCCAAAGAGTTTTCTGGGGCATTTTGGTACAACGTGTGTCACAATACAAACCCCAACGGTTTGTACTTAGGGCGAGGAAATACTCGTCATGGCGTAGGTATTGCTTGGTACACCTGGAAGACCGATAACACTGTCAGCATGAAATCCATCAGCATGAAGATCAGACCTGTGTTTTAGAAACATTTGTGTTTTCAGGAACAAAATATTTGATATTGTTTTCAACATATAACAAATGTAACGCTTGAAGGTTTTAGTAAATCAATGTTATCTTTGGTTTTGGTCTTTTGATTTACTATAACATAAATAAATCAAATCTTCAAATAAACTCCTGCATTGATATATCTATATCCATAACGTCAGATGTGTTTCTCAAATGAATCTGTTGATAAATGATTGAGTTGATGGGTTGATTCTCCTGCTCATCACTGTATCCTGAGGCCTGGTGCCATATTATAACAAACCTGGTGCTCAGTGAGCGATCTTTCCATCCTGTGCGGTTCTTGCTTGCCTGATTATGCGATATGGTGAGATCCAGCATAAGAGCAAAGCCAGAATGGATGAAATCAGCTGTTTTTAATGTCAGACTGTGTGATGTGATACACCAGGGTTTCTTAGGCTTTAGCAGGTCCAGCTCCTCCCACATAATCACATAAATAAAAATGAAAGAAAGACAGGAATCATGTGCCCATTTAGGCCTATAAAAATAAAGGTTTCAAAAGGGGGTTTTCCCAGCGATGCCAATGAAGGTCTAGTTCCCCAAAGACCCGTTCAGTGATCAGTTCTTCTAAAGAACATTTTTCAACTATAAAAGCCATTCATGCAATGGAAAGAATCCATGGATGTTAAAGGTTCTTCATGGAACCAATAAAGAATCGTGTGTATTCTGTACGCTTACTTTAGTCTAATTCTTCTCATGAAAGCCACACATTTTCACCTATTGCAAAGACTAGGAGGTAAGCTGATTGTGTTTTAGTGTAAAAATGAACACCGTACGATCTATAAGGAAAACAAGTCAGCAGTCTTCTCCTGCACCCTCTTCTCCCACAACACAGTTCCCTTTCGTTCAGTCACTCGTAACGTTAGTGACTAACGAATGGGGTTTCGCAAGCCTATCATCTTCGAGCTTAGAGAAAACGCCCAATGGCATGCCAATGCCAGGGGGCATGCGGAATTTGCATACGCAACTCCGCCTCACCTCGTGAGTATAAAAGGAGTACGTGGCAATATCGCATTATGTTTCTGCTTTCGGAGCCAAGAGTACCTACCTCTTCACTCCTACAGCCTTCTGAGACTTCGTCAGCTTCTTCGAGCAGCTTTCCAGTCGGTGTTGATGTAACAGCGCGTTCCAGTGATCACATACTTCCTGCCTGCTGATCTGCGCAGTGGTCTGTCTGACAGCTGGTGTGTGTTTCCCTGGGCGCTTCGGCATCGTCTGCGAGGCTTCCTCTCATAAAAGAGCTTGCGCGCCCTTTTCAGGATGTCTCGCCCGTGCATTTCTGGAGTGCGGTGGATCGCTTCACCCTTCCAGCGGGCACAAGCGCTGTGTGGCGTGTTTGGGCTTTCAGCACGCTCAGGCGGCGCTCGTGGATGATTCATGTTCCCACTGCGGGAACATGGCCATCTCGGTATTGCGGTCGAGACTCTGTGAACTCCGTGCGGATGCCGGGCGAAGTCCCCTCTGTCACACCCCAATCTGCGGTCTCCACGGGAGGCTGCACTTTGGCTGGTGGCCAGGGTGACCTGAGTGACGGTGTGGAACAAAGCGCCGACGCTCATGCCTCGGCCCGCACCCCTCTCTTATATACCTGACCCGGTCCGTGTCCGGCCATCTGCATCGGGACCGGTTCCTGCCGTTCCGATTGCGGTGGCTGGTGCGGCGGAGGATGAGGTAATGTCCATCGCCGCATCACAAGGTGGGCTGGAGTCATCTGAGGATGATGATTCGGCTGTGCTGCCACCTGCGGGTGCGCCAGCATTGCCGAGTCGGACCAGAATTGACAGCCATGCTGTCTCGGGCGCCGCGCGCCAGGTTGAGTGGAACCCTCCGCCTCGACCTGGCGCTCGCGGCTGGATGATTGGTTTTTGGGGCGCGCGGCGTGGACACCCGTCCGTCCGCCCCTCAATTCCTTTCTTCCCGAGGTGCATGAAGAGATCGCGGTCCTGGAAGAACCCGTTGTCTTCCCGTGACCGGCCGGCGAACTCTTCCGCCTTCACCGCCCTCGATGGAGCCGCGGCTCGTGGGTACACTGGGGTCCCCCCAGTCGAACGCTCTGTTGCGATGCAACTGTGTCCAGAGTGCTTCGACCTGGCGCGGTGACCCAAAGCACCCCTCCAAGGCCTGTAGGTTTTTCGTCCTGGTGGCGAAGACCTATAGAGCTGCGGGCAGGCCGCCGCTTCTTTGCATGCCATGGCAACTCTTCAGGCTTACCAAGCCAAGTTGCTGTGCGACATGCACGAAGGTGGGGCTGATCCAGGACTCAGCAATGAGTTGCGTGCCGCCACCGACCTCGCTCTCCGGGCGGCGAAGGTGACGCGCGCTCCCTGGGTCAGGTGATGTCACTAACGTGGTCCAGGAAAGACACCTTTGGCTCACCCTGGCGATATGCGTGACGGCGGCGAACCCGGTTCCTCGGCGCCCATATCCCAGGATGGGCTATTCGGCGAGGCGGTCGAGAGCTTCGCCCAACAGTTCTCGGCCGCCCAGAAGCAGACTGAGGCGATAAAACACATTCTGCCCGGCGGTCAGCTGCTGTCTTCACCCCACCGCCCGCGCGGTTGCCTCAGCCGCTCGCGCCGTGGCGCCCTCCTGCGGTCCCCTCAACCTCTGCGCCACCCAAACAGCAGCCTCAATCAATCAACTTTATTTATATAGCGCTTTTACAATGACGATTGTTTCAAAGCAGCTTCACAGTGTTAAACAGGACAACATTGCAACAAAATTTGATTTGGCTAGTTTAATTTGGATAGTTTATAGAATTATATATGACCAAATTAATAAATTCTATTTGTATATTTAGTTGAGTAACTTGGATCATAATTTGAGTGTCCCCAACTGAGCAAGCCAAGCCAAAGCGACAGTGGCAAGGAACCAAAACTCCATCAGGGCATGATGGAGAAAAATAAACCTTGGGAGAAACCAGACTCAGTCGGGTGCCAGTTCTCCTCTGGCCTATTATTAACAGTGAATATTTATTACTCTGGGAACCTTGCGGTCATAAATCATATTAGATAGGAATATTGAAATTTTGGGTATCACGCAAGAGACAGGTTCATTTAGGATGGCGCGTCGATTACACAAGAATATGAATACTTGAAAGATCGGAGTTATTGCGGAGGCGGGTTAATTGAGGATGACGTGCGGTGAGGCAAATTCAGAGGAGACACTAATGGACACGGTCTCAGCAGACACTCCAGGATGAGCTGGTCATGTCCAGATGCAGGTCCACCATCCGATCCGGACACGGCCTGGATCCGCCGACTGCAGTAAACCTCGGGATAAACAGAGAGACTAACATTAGTGTGGATGCCACTCTTTTTATGATGTAACGAGTACATCAGGTGTTATGGGAAGTGTTCCCGGTTCCGGCTGACCTAGTTAATGCAGCCTAACAATCAGTCAATTGATTTGAATAAAGAAAGTTAAAAATGTTCTATGTGTATGCCATAGTAAAGAGATGCGTTTTTAGTCTAGATTTAAACTGACAGAGTGTGTCTGCTTCCCGAACAATGCTAGGAAGACTGTTCCAGAGTTTAGGTGCTAAATAGGAAAAGGATCGACCGCCTGCAGTTGATTTAGATATTCTAGGTATTTTCAACTGGCCAGAGTTTAGAGACCGCAATAGACGTGATGGAGTATAATGCGTTAAGAGCTCGCTTAAGTACTGGGAGCTAAACCATTTATTGCTTTATAAGTAATAAGCAAGATTTTAAAATGTATGCGATGTTTAATAGGGAGCCAGTGCAGTGTTGACAGAACTGGACTAATATGATCGTACTTCCTGGTTCTAGTAAGAACTCGAGCTGCTGCGTTTTGGACCAGCTGGAGTTTATTTATTAGGCGAGCAACCACCCAGTAGAGCATTACAATAATCTAGCCTTGAGCTCATGACGCATGTACTAATTGTTCAGCATTTTGCATTGAAAGCATGTGACGTAATTTAGATATATTTTTAAGATGGTAGAATGCAGTTTTACAGATGCTAGAAACGTGGCTTTCAAAGCGAAAGATTGGTATCAAAGAGCACACCCAGGTTCCTCACTGACGTGAGGGCTTGACAGAGCAGTCATCGAGGGTTAGACAGTATTCTAGGGCACTACTTGTGGAACTTTTCTGTCCAATAATTAAAAATTCAGTTTTATCTGAATTAAGTTGCAGGAAATTACTATTCATCCAATTTTTATATCAGCTATGCATTCCGTTAATCTTGTGAATTGGTAAGTTTCGTCAGGCGTGAAGAAATATAGAGCTGAGTATCATCAGCATAACAATGAAAACTAACGCCATGCTTCCTAATGATATCTCCCAGTGGTAGCATATACAGGGTGAAAAGCAACGGTCCTAACACTGAGCCTTGCGGTACTCCATACTGAACTTGTGATCGGTGTGACATCTCTTCATTTACTGCTACAAACTGATAACGGTCAGATAAGTAAGATTTAAACCATGCCAATGCAGGGCCACTAATGCCAACATAATTTTCGAGTCTATTCAAAAGAATATTGTGATCGATAGTATCGAATGCAGCGCTAAGATCGAGTAACACTAATAGAGAGATACAACCACGATCAGATGATAAAGTAAATCATTTGTAACTCTAATTAGAGCAGTCTCAGTACTATGATACGGTCTAAATCCTGACTGGAAATCCTCACATATACCATTTCTTTCTAAAAGGAACATAATTGTGAAGACACAGCCTTTTCTAATATTTTTGATAGAAACGGTAGATTCGAGATTGGTCTGTAATTGACTAATTCTTTAGGATCAAGTTGCGTTTTTAATAAGTGGTTTAATTACAGCCAACTTAAAAGTTTTTGGTACATATCCTAATGTCAAGGATGAATTAATAATATTAAGCAGAGGATCTATGACCTCTGGAAGCATCTCTTTTAATAGCCTAGTCGGTATAGGGTCAAGCATACATGTTGTTGATTTTGATGATTTGACAAGTTTAGCCAATTCTTCTCCTCCTATAGCAGTGAATGAGTGTGTGTGTGTGTGTGTGTGTGTGTGTGTCCTCTCCTATAGCAGTGAATGAGTGTGTGTGTGTGTGTGTGTGTGTGTGTGTGTGTGTGTTCCTCTCCTATAGCAGTGAATGAGTGTAATTTTTCCTCAGTGACACTACAATGTTCTGTCCAGTGATACTGTAGTAGACGGCTGCATGGTTATAATTTTATTCCTAATGTTATCAATCTTACTAGTAAAGAAGTTCATAAAGTCATTACTGCTGTGTTGTTTACAAGCGTCAGAAGTTGAAGCTCTATCCTTTGTTAATTTAGCCACTGTATCGAATAAATACCTAGGGTTGTGTTTGTTTTCTTCTAAAAGAGTTGAGAAATAAGCAGATCTAGCAGTTTTTATGGCCTTTCTGTATGCAATCATGCTCTCTTTCCACAAATTGAAAAACCTCCAGTTTTGTTTTCTTCCAGCTGCGCTCCATTTTTCTGGCTGCTGTTTTAAGGGCCTGAGTGTGCTCGTTGTACCACGGCGTTGGATTATTTGCTTTAATCTTCTTTAAGCGCCGAGGAGCAACTATGTCTAAAGTGCTAGTAAAGTGAGAGTCAGTAGTTTCTGTTGCAACATCAAGTTCCTCTTGGCTATCTGTAATGCTGAGGAGATGGAACTGATGAGGAAGATTATGTACAAAGCAATCTTTAGTCGCAGCGGTTATAGTCCTGCCATATTTGAAGCGAGGATGGCTTTGCAGCCTTAGCTAAATTAAGTATACATGATATTAGGTAATGATCTGAGATGTCATCGCTCTGCTGCAGAATTTTAATGGTATCAACATTTAGTCCATGTGACAGTATTAGATCTAAAGTATGATTAAGGCGATGAGTGGGTCCCGATCGTGTTGTCTAACTCCAATAGAGTTTAGAATGTCTTTAAATGCCAATCCCAATGCGTCTTTTTCATTGTCAACATGGATATTAAAATCACCAACAATTAGTACTTTATCTGCAGCCAGTACTAACTCTGATAGAAAATCAGCAAATTCTTTGATAAAGTCTGTATTGTGCCCTGGTGGCCTGTATACAGTAGCCAACACAAATGTCAAACGGGATTTATCATTTACACTACACAACGTTACATAAAGCACCAAAACTTCAAAGGAATTATATTTGAAACTAGACTTCTGAGTAATACTGAAGATATCATTATAAATTACAGCAACACCTCCCCTTTTCCTTTCGGACGTGGCTCGTGTTTATAACAATAATCTTGGGAGTGGACTCATTTAAAGTAATGTAGTCGTCAGGTTTTAGCCAGGTTTCTGTCAAACACAGCACATCTAGGTTATGATCTATAATCATATCATTAACAATAAGCGTTTTTGGCGAAAGGGATCGAATATTCAGCAACCGAGATTTATCAATTGTTCATCCGTATTATATCTGTTGTTTATTTGTTGGACATCAATTACATTTTTACTGTTGAATGGTTTTGATGGTTTTTGTATTTACTGATTCGGGAACAGACACAGTCTCTATGTGATAATATCTAGGTGAAAGCGTCTCTATGTGCTGGGATTTAGCTGACTCTGGTGACGTGAGACAGCTAGCAGGCGGTTGGTTTAGCCAGTTTGTCTGCTTCCTGACCTGGGCCCCAGTGAGTCAAGGTTTAGCTCTAAGACTATGTGCCAAATTACTAGAGAGAAGAGCAGCACCAGCCCAGGAAGGATGAATGCCGTCTATCTTCAACAGGTCGGGTCTGCCCCAAAAACTTTTCCAATTGTCTATGAACCCTATGTTATTTTCGGACACCACTTAGACAACCAGCCATTGAGTGATGATAATCTGCTAACTATTTCATCACTCCTTTTAACAGGAGGGCCAGATAAACAGACTGCCGGTGACATTGTACTTGCGAGTTTACACACCTCTTTAATGTTAATTTTGGTGATCTCCGACTGGCGAAGTCGAACATCATTAGTGCCGACGTGAATAATAATCTTAGAGAATTTACGATTAGCTTTAGCCAGCACTTTTAAATTTGCTTTGATGTCAGGCTCTGGCTCCCGGTAAACATGTGACTATGGTGGCTGGTGTCTCTATTTTCACGTTCCGTGTAATAGAGTCGCCAATAACTAGGGCACTTTCAACAGGATCCTCAGTGGGTGCATCACTGAGTGGGGAGAACCTGTTTGATGTTCTAATCGGAACGGAAGAGTGGTTTTTAGATCCGCGAGTATGCTGTCTCACAGTCACCCAATTGCCCTGCTGCAAGGGCTCAGCCGAACCAAACAATGAGTGTTCACTAAGCTAGTCGCATCCAAAGCAGTATCTAAAGCTGTTACATTCTCACTACTCTCACATAAAGTCTGGATGCGTGTCTCTAAATCTGAAATCTTCTCCGTCAGCCTGATTAATTCCTTACATTTAACACATGTGAAGCCCTGTTCGCCAACGGAGATAGATATGCTAAACATGTAGCATGCAGTGCAAGTGACAATGACAGGAGAAGAAGACATGGCTTACCGTATTTGTTGATGAATCCAAAACTTACCACACAACTTACTCCACTTACTTTGTTTGATGGAGTCTATTTAATAATCCAACTCACCACAGTTGTCTAATGAACTCAGAAAACAGGAGACCCGGGTGCCGGGATGGAAAGCTACCAGGCTAGCGAAAAGCTAACACGTGGTAGTGATTTAGATTAAAAGCTAGTGATGTCAAATTTAACTTGATAGGCTATATTAAACAATATATGGTGATGAGTGAGTTATATTTAGCAGTAGAACAAAGAAAATATATCAAATAGAGCTACAAACACTAGCTGAGCAGGAGACAGACAGGAGACTGGAGACAGGAGACTGAAGCAATCGATCAGGAGCAATCGATCATACAGGAGCAATGACCTGCCGAGGTGCCCGCAGGAAGGCGGCCCAGTCCGCTCCAGCCCCGCAGCCCGCGAAAAACGCCAGGCTAGCGGCGCTCCTGCGGACAGCTCAGGGATGGGCAGTTCTCCACAGAGACGGCAGCAGGGCCGCTCCTTCCCCCGGTGGAGGGCCGGGGGAGAATCTTTTGTTCAGCTGCTGGCCCCCGGGTCAGCAGCACCCTATTATGGTTAAAGAGAGAACTGACAACCCCATCCCTGAGCACCCAGAGACCGGTGATGACGGTGTGCGCCACCCTCGGGTCCCGCCACTCGCATCCCTCTCTGTCGCCAGCCTCCTCTCAGAGCAGACCCCAGTGGAACGCGCGTCCTTCCCTGGTCTCCTCTGTCAGGACGCAGCCGTTAACCGTGCCCCGACACGGGGACGCCCTACCGCCTCCCCAGTCCGGGCCGGTAACGCTGCCTCGCTGCCCCACCCTGGGTACGTCTGCCGTCCCTATGACCCCGCTGGTGCAGTTCCTGGGAGCCTGGCTTCAGCTTCCGGGACTGTCCCGCTGGGTCGCTCGGACTGTCAGGCTCGGCTACGCGATTCAGTTCGCGCAGGCTCCTCCCGCTTCAGAGTCCGCCAGACCGTGATCGGGCCAACGCCCCGTCATGCGTCGCGGAGATTGTCACCCTGCTGGCGAAGGGTGCGTCGAGCCTGTCCCTCGGCGAGATGGAGTCGGGGTTCTACAGCCCCTACTTCATTGTACCCAAGAAAACCGGTGGGTTACGACCAATCTTGGACCTTCGCATCTTGAACCGATCCCTTCACCGGCTTCCGTTCAGGATGTTGACTGCAGCGCCAAACGCCTCGTCCTCACGATTGGTTTGCAGCGATCGACCTGAAGGACGCCCACTTCCATGTCTCCATCCTTCCTCGACACAGACCGCTCCTTCGGTTTGCTTTCGAGGCGGGCATATCAGTACGCGGTCCTCCCATTCGGGCTGTCTCTGTCCTCGCGTCTTTACGAAGATTGCCGAGGCAGCCCTTGCGCCCCTTTGGCAGCACGGGGTCCGCATCCTGAACTATCTCGACGATTGGCTCATACTGGGTCACTCTCGAGAGCAGGTTTGCGGACACAGAGATCGGGTGCTCCAACACCTAGCCCGTCTGGGCCTTCGGGTCAACTGGGAGAAGAGCAAACTCTGCCCAGTGCAGAGGATCTCTTTTCTCGGTATGGACATCGACTCGGTCGCCATGTGCGCGCAGCTTTCGGCGGCGCAGTCTCTGCTGACTTGCCTCCGTCAAATCGAGAGCAAGAATGCGGTTCCACTGAAACGGTTTCAGAGGCTCCTGGGGCATATGGCATCTGCAGCCGCGGTGACGCCGCTCGGATTGCTTCATATGAGACCGCTTCAGCACTGGCTTCGCGATCGAGTCCCGAGATGGGCATGGCAATCTGGCACGCTCCGGGTCCAAGTGACTCGGGCCTGCTTACAGACGCTCACCCCGTGGTCGAACCTCAGTTTTCTACGGGCCGGTGTGCCCTTAGAAGCGAGTTTCCAGGCATGTTGTAGCGGCGGATGCCTCTGCCACGGGCTGGGGTGCCATGTGCAATGGGCAAGCAGCCGCGGGCTCCTGGACAGGACCCCAGCGCCTCCTGCATGTCAATTGCCTCGAGTTGCTGGCAGTACGGTTCGCCCTGCACCGCTTCCGGCGTTGCTGAAGGGTCAACATGTGCTTGTCCGACAGACAACACGGCCGTAGTAGCGTGCATCAACCATCAGGCCGGTCCCACGCTCCCGCCGTATGTCTCAACTCGCCCGCCATCTCGTTCTATGGAGTCAGAAGCGCCTGAGGTCCGTGCTTCCATATTCGGGAGTCCTGAACCGTGCAGCCGACGAGCTCGCGGGTTCAGCCTCTCCGGGAGAATGGAGACTCCATCCCCAGACGGTCCAGCTGATTTGGGAACAGTTCGGGACGCAGGTAGAACTGTTTGCCTCCACGACTCTTCCCACTGCAGCCTGTTTTACTCCTGACCGAGGGCACGCTCGGCACGGATGCACTGGCGCACAGCTGGCGCGCAGGGCCTCGCAAGTATCGTTTCCCACAGTGAGCCTACTCGCACAATTCTTGTGCAAGGTCCGGGAGGACAAGGAGCAGGTCCTTTTGGTCGCCCCGTTCTGGCACGGCCGGACCTGGTTCCCCGAACTCTTACTCCTTGTGACAGCCCCTCCCCCATTCCTCTGAGACCGGACCTCCTCGCTCAGAGGCAGGGCACCTTGGCACCCAGCACCAGCGTCGATCTGTGGAGCCTCCACGTGTGGCTCCTGGATGGGACGCGGCAGGTTTGAGTGGCCTGCCACCCACGGTGGTCGCCACCATCACTTCCGCTAGGGCAGAGTCCACTCTGCATGCCTATGCGTTGAAGTGGAACCTCTTCGTCACCTGGTGCTCTTCCCGCCAAGAAGACCCTGGAAATGCCCGATCGGGTCCGTGCTCGTTCCTCCAAGAAGGGTTGGAGCGAAGGCTGTCTCCCTCCACCCTCAAAGTTTATGTGGCGCAATATCTGCCCACCACGATCTCTTGGAGAACAGAAAGGTAAGTCAGCACGACCTGATCATCAGGTTCCTGAGGGGCCGAGAGACTGAATCCTCCTCGCTCTCCTCTCGTTCCCTCTTGGGACCTCTCAGTAGTTTTAAGTGCTCTGCAGAGGCCTCCCTTTGAGCCTTTGCGGTCGGCGATATTAAGTTCCTGTCGATGAAGACGGCTCTGCTGACCGCGTTGGCCTCCGTCAAGAAGGTCGGGGACCTGCAGGCATTTTCGGTTGACGAAGCGTGCCTGGAGTTCGGGCCGGCTAATTCTCACGTGATCCTGAGACCCGGCCTGGATATGTGCCCAAGGTTCCCACCACTCCGTTCAGAGACCAGGTGGTGAACCTGCAAGCGCTGCCCGTGGAGGGCAGACCCAGCCTTGGCACTGCTCTGTCCAGTATGCGGCGCTCCGGCGCCTCGTGACGTGACGCAGTGTTTCAGGACCTCAGACCAGCTCTTTGTCTGTTATGGTGGAGCGGAAGGGAAGTGCTCTCTCAAAGCAAAGGCTGTCTCACTGGGTAGTGGACACCATTGTTTTGGCTTACCAGCAGCAAGGTCGACCATGTCCCCTTGGGGTGCGGGCTCACTCCACTCGGAGTGTCGCCTCCTCGTGGGCTTTAGCGCATGGCGCCTCGCTAACAGACATCTGCAGAGCTATAGGGTGGGCGACACCTAACACATTCGCCAGATTCTACAATCTCCGAGTGGAGCCAGTGTCCGACTATGTACTCGCCCCCCCGAGGGGCCGGTAATGGGCCAGGCTCAGGTGTCTTCGCTTGCTCGCCATTCCACTCCTCGGACTGGATCGTGCGATATTCCTCAGGTGAGCTCCCCGAGAGCCCTGAGTTCCTCCAGCACTGCTTACGCCGATGCCTGTGTGTCTGCCCTCTAGCGAGCCCAGACCCTCGTGTCCGGCCAGGTGCCCGTGTGCATGGTTCCCCTCGGCGACCCCCACACGTGTATTTCACCGTAAGCCTCCAGTTTCTTCCCTTGGCATGTCCCGGCCATCCCTAGGGTTAAAAATCCACCTTCGGCTGGTACCCTAGAGTTTTCCATATGCAACCCTTGCGGGTCATATGTGTACTCTTAAGTCCTCCCTACGGGTAGGCATCTTGGCATTTCCTCACTGGGATATGCTTCCCAGTGTACCTTGGTATTCCTGTGATAAGTGGGAGTCCTTCGTCCGTACTAGTCTTACGACAGGGAACTCGCACTTACGCAGGGCACTGGAAGACAGCTGAGTGGCGGGATTAGATTGGACCCCCATTCGTTAGTCACTAACGTTACGTCGTAGTGACTGAACGAAAGGGAACGTCTCGGTTACGGATGTAACCCTCGTTCCCTGAGGAGGGAACGGAGACGTAACGTCCCGTTGCCACATCAGCTGTGCTACCTGGAACGCAGGAGTTCAGTCTTGGCTCCTCAAGCAGGTAACATAATGCGATATTGCCACGTACTCCTTTTATACTCACGAGGTGAGGCGGAGTTGCGTATGCAAATTCCGCATGCCCTCTGGCATTGGCATGCCATTGGGCGTTTTCTCTAAGCTCGAAGATGATAGGCTTCTAAGCGAAACCCCCATTCGTTAGTCACTAACGTTACGTCTCCGTTCCCTCCTCAGGGAGCGAGGTTATCCGTAACCGAGGGCGTTCAATTTCATTGGCGATCAAGAACACCAGACTCATGGTTAAACAGATCATTTGAAGATCATTGCAAAACAGACAAATGGACCAACTGAGGACTTTCTGAACACTTGCATCAATGGTTGATATTTAAACATCATTGCACAATACAAGAATTATTCAAAGTTTAAAGATGGTTTCCTACTGATAAAGGTTCAGTCTACCTCAGTCGTCACAACACAAACAGTGAGTTACTCTTTTATTTTTCAGATTTTACGTCTTAGATAATGAATGTATTCATATTTTTCACATTGGTTTAATGTCAGTGTGATTTGCTGATTATAAAGCGAGGATCTTGATCAGTCGTGTCTCTCCAGATGACAGTGTTTGTCGCGGCTCTGCTCTCTGTTTTCACGGGGTCTGTTGTGTCTGATCCTGATGGATCCCTCAAGCCGGCCGACTGTTCTGACCTTTATAAAGCAGGAGAAACAGTCAGTGGGATTTACTCCATCTATCCAGCAGGAGACGTTCCTCTCTGGGTTTACTGTCACATGGTCTCAGATGGGAAAGGCAACGGAGGATGGACGGTAGGAATGTGACTTTAGATCATTAAACACACATCAGAACACACATTATGAATCATATATTCTATATAAACCCATCACAGGTGATTCAGAGGAGAATGGACGGCAGTGTGGATTTCTATCGGGGGTGGGAAGAGTACAAGAGAGGATTCGGAGCAACCGAAGGCGAATACTGGCTGGGTAAGATCTCACATTGATGTCAATTTTGGTATGCAAGACTTTTAAACTTTGCTATTTGGTGCCAAGAAAAGGTTTGATAGAAGCATTCATGTCCAGTGTTTGGCTGAACATGTTCTTCATGTGTGTGTGTGTGTGTGTGTGTGTGTGTGTGTGTGTGTGAACAGGGCTGGAGAACATGTACCAGCTGACACGTAACAGGAAGTACATGCTGAGAGTGGATCTGGAGGACTTCACTGGAAGGAAGGGTTTCGCTCAGTACTCGACCTTCGCTGTGGGTCCTGAAACTGATGGGTATAAACTGCAAGTGTCAGGGTTCAGTGATGGAGGAGCAGGTACAACACTTTCATTCTTTCACACTTGAGTGCACTTGTTCATGCACTTTCAAAAGTTTTTGTAATTTCACTGAAATATTCTTCACCTAAATATGATGTCAATATCCTCAACGATGCTCTTCCTCTCTGCAGGAGACTCTTTGACCTGCCATAATGGTTTGAAGTTCTCCGCCTTTGACAACGACCAAGACACCTGGGACAACTGTGCCAAACAGCATCTCGGGGCATTTTCATCAGCATTAAGATCAGACATGTGTCTTAGACCTTTGAAGAAACTGTACAGTGTTTCCCACTGTAAGAAAACAAATTAAGGTTTTGTGTGTCCTTTCCTCTGTTAACTGTGTAAACCATGGTCTATATGGTGACCTATGATATATGGCTGTTGTTTTATATACTCTGGTCAATTATTTTCTCTTTGTTTTCTCTTTATATAGTGATGCATGGAATCAACACCTTATCCAAATTCATGCATTGTTGGAATGTTGTCTGATACCAAACTCACATCCAACCTGGCAAAGTGTGAGTTTGCCAGGCGACTGTGACTTATTTGGGAAAAGTGCGACCCGTACATGCTAAAGTTATAGCAATTGACAACTTTCCTAGTCCTCAGAGAAAGAAGAATTCGACCAACTGGGAAGACAGCAACTGTGTGAGTGCTGTATCCTTTCTCATTTGATTTGTAGCTCATTTGTTGTTAGAAAGTTTTGTCTGTTCAGTGTATTCAGTCACGTGCTGTTGAAGTCTCGCAGTGTCTAGTCACTTAGCGTTTGTTCTCGTTGCACACATGTGAGTAAACAACTTTCGGGAGGCATACCCAGCTGTATTCAATAATGATACTTCAAGTGCATATAAAATAGAATGGGACTCCTTGGCAGCCCTCGTGTGAAGAACGAAGAGTGTACAGACCATCGACTCTTCCCTGTGTGACTCCTCCCAAGCAAGGACACCGACAGGACACTTGAGTATTGTTTTCCATTCCATTTTATGCCCCTTTGTGTTTCAGCTTTTCATCCTCTGGCTATTTCTACTTATGCTACTTCGCTCTCTATTCCAATTGGTCCCTGGATCTGCCAGTCTGCTGTAAACAAAGCAGACTTTATATCATTTATCGGGACTCATTCACGTCTCAGCCTCATGGCCCTGAGACCTGGATCAAACCAGAGGACAGCCACTCCTGCGGCCTCAACTAATTTCACTTTATCACACCCCGATTGGGAGGGTGAAGGTAGTTTGCTTATCTCAAATGATTGAAAATTGTATCCCTTACCATCTCTATCTGGCAACAGTTCATTTGAATCACATTCAATCACTATCACTCACCCTGTTAAAATTAATGTTATAGTTGTCTATCATCCTCCAGGCCAACACGGTTTCTTCTTGGAGGAGTTGGATGTGTTACTCCCTAACTTCCCTGAGAACGGTACTCCTCTGGTACTACTCTGTGACTTCAACATCCACCTTGAAAAAAACCTGGCCACAGACTTCACCTCTCTTTACTTTACTTACACCATTGCACACCTCAGACCAATTTCTCATCACTCTTAACCCCATACTGAGGTTAAACCCTTTCATCCAGTCCAGCCCGCACCACCGCCTCTGCCCCCTGGCTGTCGGATGTTCTCCTTGTATCAGTCTCTTCTCTCTTCTTTCTCTGCAAATGTCTCAACTGCTAAAAAAACATACTACCACAACAAAATCAACAATTGCTTTGTCTCTCGCACACTTTTCAAAACATTCTCCTCTCTGCTTTGCCCCCCCCCTTCATTAATTCTTACAGCTGACGACTTTGCATCATTTTTCACAAACAAAACCACCTCCATCAGCAGCCAATTCTCCACACCACAAACTGAAACACATATGCTCCCCTTCTTCTCTCTGCTCTCCAAAAAAGTCTCCAAACTCATCCTTTCCAAACACCCCACTACCTGTCCGCTTTATCCAATCCCCACTCACCTCCTTCAGGCCATTTCTTCTTCAGTTACTCCTGCACTCACTCACATCATCAACTCCTCTCTTCACACCGGGACCTTTCCCACAGCATTTAAGCAGGCTCGGGTAACCCCACTGCTTAAGAAACCCTCTCTGAATCCAGCACAAACTATAGACCGGTAAAACGGTATCCCTTCTGCCTTTCATTGCAAAGAAACTTGAGTGAGTTGTGTTCAACAACCTCCTGGACAACAACCAATTTGGCTTCAAAAGAGGCCATTCGACTGAGACTGCCCTGCTCGCTGTTACTGAAGCAATGAGACAGGCAAGAGCAGTTTTCAAATCCTCAGAACTCATCCTGCTGGATCTGTCTGCTGCTTTTGACACGGTTAACCACCAGATCCTCCTGTCAACTCTCAAGAAGATGGGCATCTCAGGAACTCCTCTCCATGATCTACCTGAGAGGTAAGACTTGAACCACTGGAGAGGTGAAGTGTCTAAATCACGTCATCAAGCTACTGGGGTTCCCAGGGCTCAGTGCTTGGACCACTTCTCTTCTCCATCTACATGTCATCACTAGGATCTGTCATCCAGAAACATGGCTTTTCCTGTCACTGCTATGCTGATGGGTGTGGCAGGCAGCGAGGTGAGGGACCATTAGAGCGGGCGGTGGCGAATCAGGATGATGAGCGCCAGCTGTGCGCCACACCGGTCTTGCCTCATGGAGGAGCATAAAAGGAGGAGTGATGACAGTGCAAAGGGAGAGGACCAGGCCTGGACTTTACGTTGTGTTTTGTTTACGTTTTTATTGTGTGTGTGCGGGCAGTCTTCCGTGAGGGCTGCCCGCAATTTACTTTCCTTTTGTTTATTAATTTTATTAAAGTATTTTGAATGTTCGTCGGTTCCCGCCTCCTTTCTTCCCACAGCAACGAACTTCGTTACAATGGGCATCTCAGGAACTCCTCTCCATAACACCCTGAAGGACCTACCTGAGAGGTAAGACTTGAACCACTGGAGAGGTGAAGTGTCTAAATCACGTCATCAAGCTACTGGGGTTCCCCAGGGCTCAGTGCTTGGACCACTTCTCTTCTCCATCTACATATCATTATTAGGATCTGTCATCCAGAAACATGGCTTTTCCTGTCACTGCTATGCTGATGACACTCAACTAATCATTTCAACCAGATGATCCCACAGTTGGTGTTTGAATTGCAGTCAAGGTCAGCCAGGAACCTTGGAGTTGTGATTGATGATCAGTTAAACTTCACTGACCACATTACTGCAGCAACCCGGTCCTGCAGATTTGCACTATACAACATTAGGAAGATTAGACCCTTCCTATCAGAGCAGGCCACTCAACTCCTGGTCCAAGCTCTTGTACTCTCCAGACTGGACTACTGTAATGCTCTTCTAGCGTCCACTGTTAAACCCTTGCAGCTGATCCAGAATGCAGCGGCGAGAGTGATCTTCAACGAGCCGAAGAGAGCTCACGTCACGCCTCTCTTCATCAGTCTGCACTGGCTGCCAATAGCTGCTCGAATCAAACCCAAGGCTCTGGTGTTCGCCTACAAAGCAACCACAGGCTCTGCACCAGTATACCTAAACTCACTTGCTCAGACTTACACACCCTCCAGAAGCTTGCGTTCTGCAAGTGAACAACGCCTTGTGGTGCCATCTCAAAGAGGCATGAAATCACTCTCATGGACCTTTTCCTGGACCGTTCCCACCTGGTGGAATGACCTGCCTATCTCTCTTCCAGCAGCACCTGACCAATAAAGACTAGCATTTAATTATTCTATTCATTTTCTGTTTCTTTGTTTATTTTATATATATATTTTTTTTAAGTGTATGTGTCCTGTACTATGCTAGATTAAAGGTGCTCTAAGTGATCCTGGGTGGAGTAAATTTGTGTTGACGTTCAAAGTGTTGTCAAACAAAACAGAGGCTAGCTAGACACCTTTTGCTTCAAGCAAAGTATACATTTGTGTGGACATCTAAATGTGTTTGCCCAATGTCTTGGCAGATGCCTTGTCCCGTGCTCCATGTGAAGTAGAATACTCTTGACTTTCCTCTGCACTTTCTTTTTGGTTTTCAATTCCTTAAATTTAGTGTTCCAGGCGCCAGCAGATCGCTGTTGTTTTGTTTTTTGAAACCAAGTTTGGTGTGGAAAAGGGGAAGTTGTAATGGTTAAATAAATTGGTGTAAGTTAAATGAATAACTCAGGTAAGGTTGTGTTATTTTCTTAGGTACCTTTGGGGTTGGAAATTGAATAAGGTAGAGTTTCTCATGAGAAACTTTTTATAGGTTACCAGATAAGGATCTACACCTGTTTTATATTCAGGACTGTATTTAAGATGTCTGTCATTTGTTGGAGCCGTAGCCCTATCCTGCATCTGTGCTCCGGAGCTGGATCATCAACTTGCTTTGTTCTGTTAATTATTTGCTTATATACTGTTGTTCATTTATTATTTTCATTATTTAAACCCCAAGTCTTAATAAATATTCTGCCTCTGATCCCTTTCTTTTGTTACTTCCTTGAGCTGGAATGTAATGGAATGTTTTTCTATATGACTTTGAGTTTCAAATCCAGAAATGCTAAACATTTCCATTCACAAATGGACAGACACACAGGCTCCATCTTGAAAAACAAAACTATTGCTAATCCTGTAACTCATCGGCAGCTAGTATTTCAACATTGAGCGGTGCAAGCGTGACTGAAATGACAGAAGCTCTTACTGATAAAAGGTCAGTTGAAGATGCGAGTGACTCAGTGATTTTATAGATGTTTCTATGATCATTGAACCCAAATTACATTAGCATTCTGTCTTCATGTCAGAGGTGTGTTGATGCTGTACTTTCCTGCTGCTTCACTGTCCTGTCAAAGCAAAAACCAATTGAATAAATGAAAGAAACAAATAAATGAAATAGTGAAATAAACAAGTTGTTAATGAACGTTAGTGTGCGTTAATGAACGCTATGTCACAAGAATGAAGGGTTTTGCAATATAAGTTTCTTTTGCAGCACAAAGGAGGAGCATAAGAATCTGACCGATAGATAAAGAGTGTGTGTCAGACTGAACAACACAAGCCTCATCATAAACGGTGAGTTACTGTTTCTTCATCATTCACAGAATATTAACACATTTCTACAACAGTGGTTCAGAACAATGGCTCTTTTGGTTTGCTTTCTTCCAGATTTAAAAAGAAAACATTGATCAATCTGATCTGAGGAGAGATTGAGACGATGGCGGTAAGTTCAATCACATTTACAGAGACTGTTTTTACTTTTATTATAATGTCAGTGTGATTTGCTGATTATAAACGAGGATCTTGATCAGTCGTGTGTCTCTCCAGATGACGGTGTTTGTCGCGGCTCTGCTCTCTGTTTTCACGGGGTCTGTTGTGTCTGATCCTGATGGATCCCTCAAGCCGGCCGACTGTTCTGACCTTTATAAAGCAGGAGAAACAGTCAGTGGGATTTACTCCATCTATCCAGCAGGAGACGTTCCTCTCTGGGTTTACTGTCACATGGTCTCAGATGGGAAAGACAACGGAGGATGGACGGTAGGAATGTGACTTTAGATCATTAAACACACATCAGAACACACATTATGAATCATATATTCTATATAAACCCATCACAGGTGATTCAGAGGAGAATGGACGGCCGTGTGGATTTCTATCGGGGGTGGGAAGAGTACAAGAGAGGATTCGGAGCAACCGAAGGCGAATACTGGCTGGGTAAGATCTCACATTGATCTCAATTTTGGTATGCAAGACTTTTAAACTTTGCTATTTGGTGCCAAGAAAAGGTTTGATAGAAGCATTCATGTCCAGTGTATGGCTGAACATGTTCTTCATGTGTGTGTGTGTGTGTGTGTGTGTGTGTGAGCAGGGCTGGAGAACATGTATCAGCTGACACGTAACAGGAAGTACATGCTGAGAGTGGATATGGAGGACTTTGAAGGAAGGAAGGGTTTCGCTCAGTACTCGTCCTTCTCTGTGGGTCCTGAAACTGATGGGTATAAACTGCAAGTTTCAGGGTTCAAGGATGGAGGAGCTGGTACGACACTTTCATTCTTTCACACTTGAGTGCACTTGTTCATGCACTTTCAAAAGTTTTTCTAATTTCACTGAAATATTCTTCATCTAAATATGATATTAATATCCTCAATGATGCTCTTCCTCTCTGCAGGAGACTCTCTGGCCTACCATAATGGTATGAAGTTCACCACCTTTGACAAAGACCAAGACACCGATTTTCAGAACTGTGCCAAACTGTGGTCCGGAGCATTTTGGTACTTAAACTGTTACTATACAAACGCCAACGGTTTGTACTTAGGGCGAGGAAATACTCATAATGCCGTTGGTATTGTTTGGTACACCTGGAAGAATAATTCCAATGTCAGCATGAAATCCATCCGCATAAAGATCAAACCTGTGTCTTAGAAACATTTTTGTGTTTTCAGGAACAAAATATTTGATATTGTTTTCAACAAATAACAAATGTAACGCTTGAAGGTTTTACTGTCCTCAGTGTAAGTAAATCAATGCTTATCTTTGGTTTTGGTCTTTTGATTTTGTCACATAAAACTTAAAGGAAAACTGAGGTGAGGACTCATATGCGTGAGAAGTAAATTCATCACAAAATAAACCAAACATAAAACAAAAACCCATGAGGGGGAAAAAACACATATAGAAAGCAAAATACAAACTAGAACAAACCAACAGAGATCATGGTGGACCGGAAGACGTAGACAATACTACAATCCAACAAAGACTAACAAATACAAGGAGCTTATAAAGGGGACAAACCAAGCTGGGAATGAGGGAGCACAGGTGGGGCAAATGAAACCAATAACGAGATAACAAGGGGGTGGGATCTAAACAGAGACACACATGACCCAAAATAACAAAACACCACATGTGCAACACGAGACAGGACAGGCATGTGACAGATTTCCTGTAACATACATAAATGAATCAAATCTTCAAATAAACTCCTGCATTGATATATCTATATCCATAATGTCAGATGTGTTTCTCAAATGAATCTGTTGATAAATGATTGAGTTGATGGGTTGATTCTCCTGCTCATCACTGTATCCTGAGGCCTGATGCCATATTATAACAAACCTGGTGCTCAGTGAGCGATCTTTCCATCCTGTGCGGTTCTTGCTTGTCTGATTGTACGATATGGTGAGATCCAGCATAAGAGCAAAGGCAGAATGGATGAAATCAGCTGTTTTTAATGTCAGACTGTGTGATGTGATACACCAGAGGTTCTCAGGCTTTAGCAGATCCAGCTCCTCCCACATAATCACATAAATAAAAATGAAAGAAAGACAGAAATCATGTGCCCATTTAGGCCTATAAAAATAAAAGTTTCAAAAGGGTGTTTTCCGCGATGCCAATGAAGGTCTAGTTCCCCAAAGACCCGTTCAGTGATCAGTTCTTCTAAAGAACATTTTTCAACTATAAAAGCCATTCATGCAATGGAAAGAATCCATGGATGTTAAAGGTTCATCATGGAACCAATAAAGAATCGTGTGTATTCTGTACGCTTACTTTAGTCTAATTCTTCTCATGAAAGCCACACATTTTCACCTATTGCAAAGACTAGGAGGTAAGCTGATTGTGTTTTAGTGTAAAAATGAACACCGTACGATCTATGAGGAAAACAAGTCAGCAGTCTTCTCCTGCACCCTCTTCTCCCACAACACAGTTCAATTTCATTGGCGATCAAGAACACCAGACTCATGGTTAAACAGATCATTTGAAGATCATTGCAAAACAGACAAATGGACCAACTGAGGACTTTCTGAACACTTGCATCAATGGTTGATATTTCAACATCATTGCACAATACAAGAATTATTCAAATAGAGTTTAAACGATGGTTTCCTACTGATAAAGGTTGGGTTGAGGAAACTGTAAATGGTCTAAATAAAGGACTCAGCGATTGATCAAGATCCAGTAATCTGAACATCTCAGCCTCAGTCGTCACAACACAAACAGTGAGTTACTCTTTTATTCTTCAGATTTTACGTCTTAGATAATGAATGTATTCATATTTTTTCACATTGGTTTAATGTCAGTGTGATTTGCTGATTATAAACGAGGATCTTGATCAGTCGTGTGTCTCTCCAGATGACGGTGTTTGTCGTGGCTCTGCTCTCTGTTTTCACGGGGTCTGTTGTGTCTGATCCTGATGGATCCCTCAAGCCGGCCGACTGTTCTGACCTTTATAAAGCAGGAGAAACACTCAGTGGGATTTACTCCATCTATCCAGCAGGAGATGTTCCTCTCTGGGTTTACTGTCACATGGTCTCAGATGGGAAAGACAACGGAGGATGGACGGTAGGAATGTGACTTTAGATCATTAAACACACATCAGAACACACATTATGAATCATATATTCTATATAAACCCATCACAGGTGATTCAGAGGAGAATGGACGGCAGTGTGAATTTCTATCGGAGGTGGGAAGAGTACAAGAGAGGATTTGGGAATGTGGAGAGCGAATACTGGCTGGGTAAGATCTCACAAGAGAATTTGGGTTGCATCAGAATTTAAAACCTTTAGGACACTTAAGTCACAGTAAAATGTATAAATGTCTTTGCATTATATATCAAAATATCAAAACATGTAATATATTTCAAATACAGCACAGATACAATCAAAATATTTGTCAAAATGATGATTGTTAGGTTTAAAATTCATACAATAGATATGTTGAGAATTAAGAAAAATGTTGGTCAATTTTGGTTGTGAAACTTTTTGGATTACATTTGTGATAATGAACTACACTTGTATGAACTTGAGGAGAAATGACTTCAGACCAGATGCAGGAAAAATAATTGCGATTATGAAAAATCATGTAAATCATAAAATCCTAAATGTGGCTTTTGTCCTTGTACTGTAATTTTCAGTCAGTTGCACATGTGCTGTTGTGTGCGTGTCTATCATGAATACCGGGTTATGCCGTATGGGCTGGTCAATGCCCCTTCTGTGTTTTAGGGCTTTATGAACGAGGTGTTCCGGAAGTACCTCCACTAATTCGTCTTGATATATATTGATGACATTCTGATTTAATCCCAGAACCTAACCAACCACCGGCAGCACACAGCCCTCATGTTAGAGCGTCTGTGGCAATACCAACTCTTCCTCAAGGCAGAAAAAAGTTAATTCCATGAGGGCAAGATCCAGTTCCTCGGGTATGTCATTGATCAGCACGGAGTGCAGATGGACGAGGGAAAGGCGGAGGCTCTACACTCCTCCAAGGACCAAGGACGGTGAAGGATCTCCAATGCTTTCTAAGCTTTTACAGGAGATCCATTCGAGTACATCACCATCAATGCTCGCCTCACTGCACTATTGAAGAAATTCCTAAATTGAAAATGAAGATGCTGCTACTATGGCATTTGCTTAGCTTAAACAAGCTTCCACAACTGCTTCCTTTTGTTGTGGAAATTAATGCTTCCACAATCAGTGTTCATGCTGTACTCTCACAGTGGCAGGGGCGTCCAGAGAAACTCCATCCATGTGCCTTCTATTCCTGAAAGCTGTCTGAAGAGGAGCAGAACTATGACATTGGGAACCGTGAGCTATTGGCTGTAAAACTGGCACTAGAGGAGTGGCGGCACTGGTTAGAGGGATCATGCATGTCGTGCCTGTCTGTCAATGGGAGGAGACCATGTCCTATTTTAGAGTTACCACCCCATTGGGTCTCCAGACTGTCCTTCTCAATTGAGCAAGCAAAAATAATTGTTGTGCACAATTATCGCCAAACACAACCATTCATGGTTAACTGAATGCATTTTGAAGGACTTGCTCAACTGTGCACAAGACAATTTAGTTTTCTTGGGCTTGTAGTGAAAGCTTTTAGTTGTTTTGGTATTTTGAATCTAATGCAATGAAGTTACAACATTTTTAAGTGGGACTTGAGCATCCAAAAAAAGCCAAATATGTTTTGAAGACACTACATAATGTCTGGAATGATAAGAAACTTTTAAAATTAGATTTTTATCCCAGTAGAATGTCTAATGTTTGGCTGAACATGTTCTGTGTGTGTGTGTGTGTGTGTGTGTGTGTGTGTGTGTGTGTGTGTGTGTGTGTGTGTGAGCAGGGCTGGAGAACATGTACCAGCTGACACGTAACAGGAAGTACATGCTGAGAGTGGATATGGAGGACTTTGAAGGAAGGAAGGGTTTTGCTCAGTACTCGACCTTCTCTGTTGGTCCTGAAACTGATGGGTATAAACTGCAAGTTTCAGGGTTCGAGGATGGAGGAGCAGGTACGACACTTTCATTCACATTCATGAAAACAATTATCAATAGTTATTGTCTTCAATGATGCTCTTCCTCTATGCAGGCGACTCTTTATTTGGCCATAATGATCAGAAGTTCTCCACCTTTGACAAAGATCAAGACACTGATGTGAGGAACTGTGCCAAAGAGTATCTCGGGGCATTTTGGTACAAATTTTGTCTCAATGCAAACCCCAATGGCGTGTACTTATGGGGAGACGACGACACCCACTTAAGCATTGGTGTTGTTTGGTCATCCTGGAAGAACAGTTTCACTGTCAGTATGAAATCCATCAGCATGAAGATCAAACGTGTGTTTTAGAAACATTAGTGTTTCCAAAAGCAAACTTATGACAAGGTTTAATGTTTGGCTTTCCTTTCTTAACCCTGCAATTGAGTAAACCAGTAATGTAGTTATTGCTCTTTGCATTTACTATTAAAATGAATCAACACTTTCATGTCAATGTGTCCGTTATTACAAACGGTAGATAAACAGACTACGAGATCAAGATCAAAATGAGAATCTTTCTCTCTAAATCCAGCCCAACACACATTAAAATCAAAAAGCAAGCATTTACCAAGAAAAGTCATGAATGCCCCAAACCAGGTTCATGTGGTTAGTTTAACCTACACTCCTAAAAAAGGTTGCAAAAGGGTGTTTTCACATTGATGCAATATAAGAACCATTTTTGTTTAGTCAAAAGTTTATTTTATTTATTTATTTAGTGTAAAGAATATTTTAATATAAAAAGAAACATTTTAATACATAAAATTAATAAGGACTTTTGTGCGATGGAAAGATTCTGAGATGTTGAATTTGCCATTAAAGAACCTTTATTTTTGTGAGTGTAGGAACAAGTATTTGGATGAAGAGAAAAACATGTACTTTCTGGTAAGTGAACACTGAGCAGTTGGCAATGGCTGGTTTTTGCGGTACACTGTGGGGATTTTAGTGCTCTGGAATGATTTTGACACTATGCTGTCTAACCCTTTACTCCTTGTATAAGTATAAATATCAAAAATCTTTGTGAAGAGATGTCATTGAAAGAACTAGATAATTAAAATGACTAAACTGCTTCTAACAAAATCCCAGGACCTGATGGTTTTTTGGGAAGATATCATAATTTGTTTTGAATGTGTTTAATGAGTGTGCAACTGATGGAGAATAAAAATGATGACTCTATGAAAGAGGGAGTAATTACACTTTTCCAAAACCTAATAAAGACATTTTGCACTTACTGACTGATAACTGATGCCCAATTTCACTTTTTACTCGGATTGCAAATGATTAGTTTATCTAAAGATTAAAAAAAAACATCTGTGGAGGAAATCATATCTCAATCTGGATTTATGAAGGGAAGAAATATCTCTGTTAGACCTTCTGGATTATTCAGATCTGGTAAATGAGGAAGCTCTTATTTTGTTAAGTTTTATCTCTTTCGATGCCGCTGAGCACAATGTCATTTATCACGTCCTGCGTCAGTTTGGTTTTGGCCCAACCTTTACAAATATTTTATAATAATATTTTAAGTAGTGTTTCTTTATCCGACGATAAAGAAACACTTTTTTTTATACGTCTTCTTGTTTTGCAGAAGAGGCATTAGACAAGGATGCCCTATTTCCCCATTTTTATTTTTATTAGTAGCTGAAACTTTAAATCTTTACTCTGTGCATTGCTCCCAAATTAAAGGTATGGAGATAGATTTTACTTGAACTATAAGTCATCTTGTGCCGATGACTCTTCTTTATTTCTGAAGAACAAAGATCAGGTCCTTTTTATTCTAGAGGCACTTAAATTGTTCTCTAATGCCTCAGGTCTGTCTGTGAATCAGTCTAAGAGTGAGATTATGACTGTACACCTCTAGATGATTCATGTTTATCTGGAATACAGAACAGTTTGTTAGATACTTGGGTACTGTCATTAGCAAAACAGCCTCAGAAATTATTTCTCACTAAGATTACAAAACGGTATATATATTTAAAAAAAAAAAAAAAAAAAACATATTTATTTGTTGGCTCTGAAGAAAATGATCTTTTAAAGCTCATGTACTGATTTCCAAGGCTGAAGGGATCTCAAGTCGATTCTAAAATGTCTGCCACAGTTGACAAAATTGTATTTAAATTTATCTGGAGAGGCAAGACAGAGTATGAAATTGGAAATTGGTTTACAAACACTATTTCTCTCCCCATTCCTGTTATTTGGAATAAACAACATATTTTATTAAAGATTTTGTTTGGTTTAACAAAGGTTTAATTTTTGTTACAGACTTATTAAATCAGTCAGGTGTCCTGATAATTACACTGAATTTGTTAATAACCTAGGGACAAATGTATCTTTAAAATAATATTTAAATCTCATAGTTGTATTTCCCCAAAACTACATTACAAAAATGAAAATATATAATCCTGTAATTGGTTCTCTCACAGCTCTCACTGTTGGTGGATTTACATGGGGATAAAATATGTATAATATGTCAATGGTGAAGTAGAAACAAGATTATCATTCCCTTTGTTTTCAGAATCTGTGGTAGATATAAATAAATATGTAATTCCTAATAAAGTCAGAGAAACTCATTTTAAAATAAACCGATATTATCCTTGTAATGATTTTGTCCGTCACCAGGCGGAGCCCTCATTCAACCTCTAGAATATGCAGTTCATGGCATCTTTAGTTCCTGCCAGTAATTGTTTGGTGGTTATTCATTTAGAAACATGCATCTTCACAAAGTCTTACAAGTGATCACTGCCTTGTTATGGAAGAGCCCATAACTTTCCCATAGATATCTGAGACTTTTATCAGGTTTTTCCCCTAATAATTCTGAGACATTAAAGCTGCAGTCCGTAACTTTTTTGGGGTTAAAAATTATCCAAAATACATTTTTTAAAAAGTACATAACCAGCCAGTGTTCTAAACTATCTGCTTAACCTTAGCTCGATTAAGAATGTTAAGCTTGTAATGATGTTTTTAATTCCAGTGATAATGGTGGATTTCCATGGGAGATTCGAGCATATCTTTTCGTCATTGCGTAACATCTGTACACATCAATAAGAAGTCCCAGCTGGAGATTTATAGTCTTTACTCACAGCGCTTGATATAATTAAACATATCAATTTGATAGTGGATTTAGAAAGGTTGAAGCATCAATCAGTGACAGTGACATCTGGAGATTCGCCCGTTGTAAAATGCAAAAGACTTTCGGAATGGCTACAGAAAAAAAGAGACTTCAACCGAGCAGATGTGGAAAAAAAAGGATAGAAAGGGCTTTTGAAAGGTGGCGTGAACTCTGTGTTTTGAAGGGGTTCAAAACGGATGGAGAGAGTTTTTTTTTCCTCTTCAGGTCAGTCATTTCAATGGTTATTATGTAACAGTAGCACACTTCGCTTAATTCATCAAGTTAAAGTTACGGAGTTTCCTTTGTTCCTTTGCCTTTCTCGTTTTGCTACATGCATTTTGGTCAGCACAAAAGTGGATGTTAGCTACTTTCTTGTTCAGATTACATTCTTATGTTGGTCATACGTTCAAAGAGTAGAATCTGTGATTCTGAATGACAGTATCCACACGGCGCGGTGACTGACAGCCCTTCTCATGACAGATGCACATTCTCCTCAAAACATTGTATTCATACGCGCTGTGCAGTGCCTGAGGCACGACTCATGTAGAGTTGATCATTCCGCGAATAACTGCAATTATTGTAAGCTATCTGGGTCTTTTTGACTCCAAATAAAGTTTGCTGAAATAAAAAAAATAGAAAAAATGTAATATATACTCACTTTAGTAGTCATGTTTTACTAAAATGTTTTACATTTGTGCAGTGTTGGCGGGATTTCAGCATTTTTATTTATATAATTCCAATCATTAGGAGACTTAGTTACATAATTTGTCAAAAATCAGCTCCAATGCAGAACACACAGAAATGGTGGAGTAACCCAGACGTCCAATCACAAATATAACACTGACCACCCGCCACATTTTGCTTGTACAATGTCAATAGTTGACAACAACAAGCATAATACATTGTGTTGACATTTTTATATAGAAACAATACAGAAACCATCTGTGAACTGAGATACTAAGACTTCCGCGGATATTCTGTATAACACACAAACGCTACGCTGTCGAAGCGTTCACAGTAGCGTCTTCAGCAAAACCGGTCAATTATTCCACAAGAGAAACATGCAGTTATCCATCATTGTGCAACACAAGTCAGATACCACATTTAAACTTACAGTGCTTGACGGTTTCGTAGTGAAGAGATTATTTATTGTTGTTGTTGTTGCAATTTTGAACTCATCATCGCAAACTCTTCGTATGAAAATGATGGATACAGCGCGGCCCGGAACCCGCCTAATCTGGCAACTCTGTGCGCGGGTTCGAGCGTGGGCGTGCCGTGATCCGTGAGTGACTGATTACCACACAGCAAAATCCTCAGTGTTAAATGTACACTGCGAGTGTATATATGAGGCCACTATGAGTCCACACTCAGAGTGTTAAAAGGTAACACCGAATCAGTGTTGAAGTTAATGAGATAATTAAGTGATGATTGAGCATTAATGATGAACACCTGCTGTTAATAAGCTGTTGCCTGATGATAACAAGCAGAATCACTAAAGGAAAGAGAAACACAAGAAGCAGAAGCTTCTACAGAAGCTCTTATTGACTACGTTTACATGGACAGCAGTAATCTAATTATTGACCTTATTCTGAATAAGACAATAATCTGATTAAGGTGTTTACATGAGTTGCTTTTAGAGTAATCCGTTCATGTTCCCATTTTACATGTTATAGAACATAAATCGATTAAGAGCACACGTCATTACGTCTCCATGCCACGCCGTCCGACGTTCCCTCAAGAATTTCACGCAGTTCGTCTTTGTTATGGTACCACATACAGTTTTGGGTGTTTCAATTTTAATTTTACGAGAGTTTCAAGTGCAGTTAATTGTCCATGCTATACGTGCAAATAGGCGGCGGATACAAATTCTCCAGCAACAGGCCTCCTCTGTGCTTTCAGTCGGCAGCATGTCATTCTTGCTTGAAGCCATGCTTCTCTTGTTTGCCGTCAAACGGTTGACCACTGAGTGTATGTGTCCTGTCGCAAAATGCGTGAAAAATCCAAAGCAGCGTTGATAGTTAGATTAAGGTGTGTACATGTCTACAATGCACTTCGATAATGCGACTAAAATAGGCATACTCCACATGTCTTAATTCGATTTTTGTTTAATTCAAGTATGGCTTTAATCGGATTAAGGTAATTAGAAATCGCTGTTTACATGGTAGTTTCTTAATCAGAGTATGGTCTTAATCAGATTAATATCGGAGTATTGTTGTCCATGTAAACGTACTGACTGAGAATTAACAGAGTTTTTTTTTTTTATGTCACCATTATGGTGATAAGTGTACTCTTTAATTGGGCAGTTTGATGACTTTTTAATGTTAGTGTTTCTCTGGCTGCTGTATCTGGGTTTGCTATGGCAAGAAAATCAAGAGAAAACACAATATGATGCTGTTGGCTGCTTGATCATCAGGATATGATCATTGTGTAGCGGTTTTAGTCTCCGATCTAATGACTGACTATGAGCAACATACTATTAACTTTGATTTATTGTGATTCTAGAAAAGATCCAGCACAGGTTTAATCAGAAAACCTGAATATATTTTAAAACAGATTGTACACGAATCACTTCTAACTCCTGCAAGTTTTACTCACACACAGACATCATGAATCCGTGTATGAATCTCAACAATGGTAACATGCTTTATGCCACAATGCATTCTGGGTGCTTCATGCAAAACTCATCTATGGATCCTAGAATGCATTGTGGCATGAAGCGTGTCACCATTGTTGAGATTCATACACGGATTCATGATGTGTGTGTGTGAGTAAATCTCGCAGGAGTTAGAAGTGATTAGCGTACAATCAGTTTTAAAACGTATTCAGGTTGTTTTGATTAAACCTGTGCTGGATCTTTTCTAGAATCACAATAAATCAAAGATAATAGCATGTTGCTCATAGTCAGTCATTAGATGAGAGACTAAAACCGCTACACAATGATCATATCCTTCCTAAAAAACCTTCCTGTACTCATAGAGGGCAGACGTGTTTTCTCTCTGCTCCCGCTCTTGCTCTTGTGCTTTGTCCTTTGGTCCTTTTTTCTAAACTCCTGCTTGGCTGGGCTCCTGAGAATACTGAAATGGAATTGATTAACTGGTCCCTCAGCACGATTGACAAGATTTTTTCACTAAGAAAGGGTGCTCCGGGAGAACCCACCTGCCCGGACGGGACCTTCGCTGCGGGCTACACGATGGACGCCTGGAACACCTGGCAAACCGTGTGTCTGGAGGCTCTGTCTGTGGAGGACGAAGATTTATTCAGAATTGGAATTGTGATAGTGGGGTCCCTATTCCTCGGCCTTGGGATTGCCCTGACCTATCGGAAGATTGGTAAGACAGCTGCCAGCAAATTCACCCAGCCGCTGTCTGCGGAAATTAATGGGCACTTCGGGATGTGTGTGACCGACTGAAGGTATTAGATCAGAGAGTGATACTGATTGATGAACTGAACCGTAACATCTCAGTCCGGACTGCGGATGCGCAGGCAAGAGTGGGCTCCATCGGGGGTCAGGCTGGTGAACTTTACGGACTCTGACCGGTCTGACTGCGAAGCTGGATGAAATGTCTAAGTCACTGCATGAACCGGTTCGCCAGGAACGCTGAGGATCAGAATGTTTGATTAATTATGATCCGGCCAAATGACCGAAGATCAGAAAAAATGGATTAATACAAATTAAAAAGTAACTTCTCCCCTTCTCCTATCTCTCTCTCGGTTGGGAGGTCAGCCTGTCAGACGGTTTCTTGCTATCACTCCTGTGCACTGCCTTATCTCTCTTCAAGGACAAGCCATTGAACTGAACTTTGAAAACATCTGAAGTTGTGGCTGCCATTCTCACACAACACAACTCAGACTCTTACTCACACCACATAACCCTCCCCATCCCAGCCCCCCTCCATCCGTCTGCCTCTCACAATCTCTCTCTCTTCTCCCCCTGCCTTCATATTCCCACACAAAAAATGCCAGCACGTGACCACGTGTACTGTGTCATGCTATGTTATGTTTTGTTGCATATGTATGCTTGCGAATCTGCTTTCTATATTCTGGTTCAAAGTGGCGCCGCAAATGGCTGCCTTGGTGTGAACCCCTCAGCTGATTATGTTGTCTTGGTCATCGTATGTCCCATGTCTTGTCACTATGCTGTTGGAGCAGAGAATACCTACTGTTGCACTTGTGTATACAGTTGTGTTTTTGTTGTCATATGTCTCGTGTCATGTTACTATGTTGCTTGGAAAAGCACCTAAGAAAGCATTGCACCTACTGTTGCACTTGTGTATATGGTTTGTGTGCCAAATAAAGTAAATCTGAATCTGAATCATATCCTGATCATCAAGCAGCGAACAGCATCAGATTGTGTTTTCTCTTGCTTTTCTTGCCATAGCAAACCCAGATACAGCAGAAACACTAACATTAAAAAGTCGTCAAACTGTCCAACTAAAGAAAATACTGATCACCATAATGGTGACAAAAAAAAACTCTATTAATTCTCAATAAGAGCTTCTGTAGACGTCTGACAGAAATAAAGTCAGTCTGGTTAGTAATGTGTGAAGCTGGTAATGCTGTTTGTGGAGTTGTTTAATCCTCCTCTGCTGAGATCTTCAGAGATTTAATGTCTTCTTTTATCCTCAGTTGATTTCATCTAAGGCTGTGGCTGAAGTCAGTTGTAGTTCTTGTGTTTCTCTTTCCTTTAGTGATTCTGCTTGTTATCATCAGGTAACAGCTTATTAACAGCAGGTGTTCATCATTAATGCTCAATCATCACTTAATTATCTCATTAACTTCAACACTGATTCGGTGTTACCTTTTAACACTCTGAGTGTGGACTCATAGTGGACTCATATATACACTCGCAGTGTACATTTAACACTGAGGATTTTGCTGTGCATGGAAACTTGGCATAGTGCCTTCATTCACGACTGTCTTTTACGTTAGCTCTCTCTGCTTGCCTGCTACGTCATGTGGTTCGGTTGCGGTGCGTTCAAAAACAGATATTTATTTTTAAAAAAAAGTTATTTCGAGTCATTTAACTCAAGTCCGAGTCAAGTCTCAAGTCTTAAAATGTGTGACTCGAGTCGCCCACCTCTGCCTACAGGGGCCAGTAAGGAGCCATTACCAGTGTGACGAATGACATCGAAGAAGAAGAACACCAATGGAAGAGAAGGACTTGCTGCTTTGCTTGTTGGTGCTGGAAGAAGAAGAAATAAAAAAAGCGAAACAGATAATTTGTGCGACCACTGAACCAGCAAAGAAGGAGGGATGTTGAATTCAGTCTCCTGGTGACAGAGGTGAGTATTGATGAGGGGAAGCATTATCAGGACTTCCGCATGTCTGCCCTTCGATTCAACGATTAATTGCATCGTATCACTCCCTACATCGAAGTACAAAAAACTAAAAAAGTCCTGTAGGCAAAGCGGAAAGGCTAGCCGTGACTTTGTGCTTTTTGGCAACGGGATGTTTCCAGACAGTGTGTAAGCTTATTCCGGAGGTGTGTGAAGCCATACGGAAGAGTCTCCAGTCCGAGATTGTCACTTTCCCATCGCAAACACAGTGGGTTGATATGGCAAATGACTTCCGGAGGATCTGAAACTTCCCACCCTGTGTGGGTGCCTCCGAACTCCGGGAGGGACTACTTTAACTACAAAGGGACACACTCCATTGTGTTAAGGACAGCTTGTGCCGCTGAATCCCATTTTACTATAGTACATGTGAGAGCCTAAAGTGACGTTGGTGTCTATAAAGAGAGCCCCTTAGACTCCTGGAGGGGAAGCTAGGACTACCAACACCAACCACTCTGCCAGGTACAGATGTCATGGCTCACTTCACTTTTGTGGGTGATGCAGTGTTCCCGCTGCACTGCAACTTGATGTGTCACCCACCTGTTCCCCCTTGATTAGTTCCCTTTATAAGTTCCTGTGTGTTTTGCTTTGTCGGATCGTTGTATTGTCTACGCCTCCAGTCTCCTGTTTCCCCGGTTTGGTATTTTTGAGTTTATGTATTTCTAGTTTATGTTTTCCCCCTTGTGGGTTTTTGTTTTGAGTTTATGTTTTGTTTTGTAAATAAATACTTTAATCTGCACATGAGTCCTCGCACCAGTTTTTCCCTTATATTTATTGTGACATATTTGGTGCCCCAGCACTTGGTTCCCTAAGCGCAGCGTGGTCTGACCAGCCCGCGGCTGTTGGTCTTTTCTGTCTTTCTTTTAGTTGTTAGCATTGGTTGAAAATAATCCACACACAGAAATACTTGGTTTACATTTTGTTTTTGTCTTTTTATTTTGTTATTCACAGATGTAATATCATATATGTGTAACCCTTTCCACCATAGGCTCGTGACGAGGTAAGTACGTTATACAGCAGCGTATTAAGTCTTGAACCTTCTTAACCCTAATGCTTGGTAAAATGGTGAAAGAGACATTCCATTGTATACTAATGCTGTCTAGGAACACTACGATTCTCACTCTCTCTTTGCTTATCAATGGGTACCTGAAAGAATATTCTTGGTTTTAAAACATAGAATATTACCACAGAAAACACTGAGCTACACAAATACAATGGCTGGTGAAAGAATAAATAACAAGAACACCATAGCTCAATTTCCTCCTTTTGTATTATACAAACTCACATAACAGTTAAACAGCAAAGAGCAAATATGAAAATAAAACCCAATTTTTGAGGAAAAAACCCTGGGTAATGAAGTCAGCAGTCTTTGGTAACCTGAGTTCACTATTATTTCCCAGTTCTTTTAGCAGGCCTGCATTAAGTTAGTTTGTTGGCGCGCTTGCTTAATGTTGGAGCTCATGAAATGACGAAAGCAATAATACCTCCTGATGTAGAGTGAAAAACCCGTATCCTACCGCAATTGTAACTCTCTCTCTCGTCAGGCGAACTCTGTTTGCAAGCGGCACCGCGAGGGTTAATCAGCGTCATCCGTTCAGCATCGACAGCCAAACGGTACCCAATAAAGAAAACATCTGCGTCAGCCAGCGAATCTCTTCTCGATGTTGTCTTCTCTCGTCCAGCAGGCAAACGATATGTATGCGGTCACTCCCGCGACCGTATGACAGTAACGTTTTTGCAAAACCCCGAGATAATTAAGCCAGAGAGGCTAACAGACCTAAGCTTGCGTCACAGTCCAAAAAACCCTGCACCTCCGGTGGTATTTCACTTTCCCTCCGTCACAAACTCCCACGCAGAGAGTGCGATTTCTGATAAACAAATTATAGTCCAACTCAAAACGTTAGGCCTACAAACTCTGGGTTAATAGCAGACCAGCCCTCCTGCTCACTCTTGTGCTCAGTTTCATTTTTTCCCGTCTTTTCTTATTCTCGTTCTTGTCTCTCGCGGGAGTTCACATAGTTCAACAGGATACTCTATTAATCACTAAATCTCTAACATTAACAGATTGATTAGTGAGCTTCTCTTATGTAATGAACCATCCTTAAACATTTTAAAGAAAACAACTCAACTATTAAATTACCAGGCACATCTGAACAGCACAGAAATGATTAAATACAATAACCCACATATTTCAGAAATAAACAAAATAACAAAAGGACTGATATTGATCAGGTCATTACATATGTAATATATAAAATAAATAATATACACTCACCTAAAGGATTATTAGGAACACCTGTTCAATTTCTCATTAATGCAATTATCTAATCAACCAATCACATGGCAGTTGCTTCAATGCATTTAGGGGTGTGGTCCTGGTCAAGACAATCTCCTGAACTCCAAACTGAATGTCACAATGGGAAAGAAAGGGGATTTAAGACATTTTGAGCGTGGCATGGTTGTTGTTGCCAGACGGGCTGGTCTGAGTATTTCACAATCTGCTCAGTTACTGGGATTTTCACTCACAACCATTTCTAGGGTTTCCAAAGAATGGTGTGAAATGGGAAAAAACATCCAGTATGCGGCACAACCTTGAGGCGGATGGGCTACAAAAGCAAAAGATCTCACCACTCATCTCCACTACAAATAGGAAAAAGAAGCTACAATTTGCACGAGCTCACCAAAATTGGACAGTTGAAGACTGGAAAAATGTTGCCTGGTCTGATGAGTCTCGATTTCTGTTGAGACATTCAGATGGTAGAGTCAGAATTTGAATCCATCATGCCTTGTTACCACTGTTTGAGGGTTGGAAAAAGTTTAAAATTACCATACTATGACTGTTGTTGAAAAGAGAACTGATTTAGAGTTGGTATAATGTTGTGGGAAAGTGAGGGGATAGAAATTTCCCCTTTTGATCACCAGATGACAGAGCTGTGCATCTGATTCTCACGAAACCGCGCTAATCACCATGTGAGGGATGAGAGTGTTCGCGTTAGTGAAAAACTACTGTGTATCGCTTCTCTTACCCAACGAAATTAAAGGAGACATCCCAGTTAGCACCTTGAGATCTTAGGGATTCTCTGTGGTTCCTCTGGCAATGCTGGACGAGTTCGCGGATCTGTTGTCCGTTCTTCACGAGTGGGCGTGGTTTCGGAGCAGACAGCGGACACGCCCCCAGTGTTTGAGAGCAGAGAATGCTGCTTATTTTTTCAAGAATTTAATAAGCTATTTTATGTACTTATCAGATTTTTTATGATTCAAATTTGGCTGGGTGGTTAATAACACTTGTATCTGTGGTGTGAGAAACTCAGAACACATGTTTAATTTTGACTTTACAGGGACTTTAAGAAAACAAAGACTCGTTGGCAATTTAGTATTGACAAGACTTTTCCTTTGTGACATTTGAGACAATTTCTATATTTGCGGTCCAACATATTGTCTGTGATATTGTTAATACGCCAGATGTCACGGTTCATAGATCCGTGTGTTCATTTTGTGTGTATGTTGGTGGTTGTGGGTGTGGGGTCTGAGTGTATAGTGCTTGTTTGTTGCCTAATAACCAGTTGATCTCCTTAGCGGCTCCAGCTGCAGCTGGTTATGTCTGTGTGTTAGCTGCCTATATCTAGCGGGGTGATTATCACTCAGTGTCGGTTCGTCACTCTTGTGTGTGCTCTCTTACCCAGTTCCTGTGCCTGAGTTACTTTGGAGTACTTTCGTCGATCTCGTCTGTGATTCCAGACTTCTGGAGGTCACTTGGAGTTCCTTCTTCCAGTTCTAGTTGGGATCCTCGCTGGGTCTGTTCCGATCACTCATCCTCTTCAGTGGATGTGGATTCTGGGTCGCCCGCCTGCTAAACGTGGTGTTTGAGTATTGTCCCTGTCACAACCTGTCGTCAATAAACTGTACTCCCATATATATATAATATATATGTGTATATGTTCAAAGTTATATAGTCTTTACTAATGTTCTCACACAAAAAGAGCAGATTAATTATTTATACATCGCTTGAACTGTTTTTCCTAAAATGTTGCTGTTGTCTTTTTAAACGTTACTATTTTATTCCCATGTTTGCAATTTGATCCAATTGTTTCCTTAAGGCATGCATAACCAAGAAACATTTAAAAGACTGTTTGGAGAACATTCAAAAATAACTTAATGGGAGCATAAAACAAACATTCTTAGAGTTTTGTTGTTAGTTGGGTAAAGACTAATATAGTGAATCTGGGTCCTCTGGCATACTCAATGAGAATTACACTCTGTGTGTCAGCAAAAGACCGCTAGATGATGCAGAATGGGATGAAAAACAGACTTTTGCTGGCAAATAAACAGGGATATCTGTGTTAAGAGACACTTACACATTGTTCATTCACATATAGGGTTGTGTTTATAGGTAAAGGAAATCAGTTTATGAGCAGTTGAGCTGAATTCCTCATTTACTGTTTCTGAGGTCTATTGTGGAGATAAACAAATCCACACCAACACATAATGCCTTTCACTGCTGAACTTTATTGAAGTTTATTGTTGATTCGTCTCAGTTGTAGATTTAAAAAAGTGACCCAAAACAAAGAGGAAATAATTGATCAGAGTATATAAAACCACAGCCATATATCATAGGTCACCATATATACCATGATTTACTGAGTTACACAGTTAACAGAGGAAAGGACACACAAAACCTTCATTCTTCATTTGATTGCTTTTGTCTGAGAAACACTGTAATGTTTCTTCAAAGGTCTAAGACACACGTTTGATCTTCATGCTGATGGATTTCATACCGACAGCGTAATTGTTCTTCCAGTGGTACCAAACATTTCCAATGGCATAAATGGTGGGATCTTCTCCCCATAAATACACACCATTAGGGTTTGCGTAGTGACAGCTGTTGTACCAAAATGCCCCGAGAAACTGTTTGGCGCAGTTCTTCTCCCAATTGTCTTGGTCTTTGTCAAGGGTGGTGAACTTCATACCATTATGGTAGGTCAAAGAGTCGCCTGCAGAGAGGAAGAGCATCATTGAGGACATCAGGTGCACATTTACTCAACTGAGTGTGATTGTTTTTTAATGTGAATGAAAGTGTTGTACCTGCTGCTCCATCCTTGAACCCTGAAACTTGCAGTTTATACCCATCAGTTTCACAACCCACAGAGAAGGACGAGTACTGAGCGAAACCCTTCCTTCCAGTGAAGTCCTCCAGATCCACTCTCAGCATGTACTTCCTGTTACGTGTCAGCTGGTACATGTTCTCCAACCCTGTTCTCATACACACACACACACACACACACACACACACACACACATGAAGAACATGTTCAACCAAACACATGATCATCCACACAAACGGACACACACTGTGAGATCTTACCCAGCCAGTATTCGCTCTCCACATTCCCAAATCCTCTCTTGTACTCTTTCCATAGAAATTCACACTGCCGTCCATTCTCCTCTGAATCACCTGTGATGGGTTTATATAGAATATATGATTCATAATGTGTGTTCTGATGTGTGTTTAATGATCTAAAGTCACATTCCTACCGTCCATCCTCCGTTGTCTTCATCTTTCCCATCTGAGACCATGTGACAGTAAACCCAGACAGGAGCGTTCCCTGCTGGATAGATGGAGTAAATCCCACTGAGCTTTTGTCCTGCTTTATAAAGGTCAGAACAGTCGGCCGGCTTGTCTCCATCCTGACTGCACCCGCTCACCAGAACAACAGAGAGAAGAGCCGCCAAAAACACCATCAACTACAGGAGACGGAGAGAGAAAGACATGAACTCATCACTCTGAACACCATCTCTAGAAATGTAGAGTTATTGATGAACTTACTGCCATCTTCTCAGTCTCTTCTCAGTAAATCACAGCAGAGATCTGTTTTATCTAGAAATCACAGAGACATTTTCATTTTTTCGATCTATTTTCTGAAAGTTGTATAGATGTCTGAATGCTCTGTGAGGTAAATGAAGAATAAAACAGTAACTCACCTTTTGTGTGTTGTGTTGTTCAGTCTGACACACACTCTTTATATATGACAGATTCTCAGACTCCTCCTCTGTGGCACAGATGAAATTTACTTTACAAACACACATTTTGGATGCAAATAAAAGCATCTATCATCATTGATGCAAACTATACATGTAGTGAGACAGAACTGTATTTGATCTATTCAGTAAATCTGGATTTAGTTTATACCTACAGTTTGTAGTTTGGATTAATTCCATCATGATTCATTATTATTCTGGATATGAATGTGGTCTCTCTCATAATGTGCCTGAGATTTCATGAATGTTCCCTGTGTTGTTTGCTGTGCCTTCAGTGCTTGGCCCCGAATTCCTCTTCCTCTTCCTCTTCCTCTTCTTCTTCTTCTTCTTATTATTATTGAATGGAAGTCTATGACAGCACATAGAACCGTTTGGTCTAAAGTTGTGAAAATTGGCACGTAGATAGAGGAGAGTCTGAATATTGACTGAATATGTTTAACCGTAAGACGTAGAAACTAGAGTTTCCACTGATTCCAATAATATTTTAAACTTACGTGTGAAAGGTTTTTTCTTCCTTTCTTTTCTTTTTTTTTTTTAGGGTTTTATAGTCTCTTTACCAAATTGGAACAAATTCACTGAAATAAAAACCTGCATGATTGAGTTCTGTAACAAACAAGGAAAATGTCAAATATTTGATTCTCTGTTCCAAAAATATTCTGTCAAACCTGTGGGGATATTTTTTAAACATTCATAACTCTTATGTAAGGTTTCACTCTGAGGACACAGAAACAATAGCAGGGATTGTCTACTTGTGCTAAAAGCATGAAATTGACTCTAAATACCAAACCGTTGGTCCAAACATCATCATTTGCATGCAGTGTCTTAGTCCAAGTCGCCATCTCAGTGCTTGAGGAAAGTCGTGCATCTTGAAAAACATGGCCACCATCAGCCAATCAGGATCCAGAAGTTATTAGAAAAAGTTAACAAAACCCAATCAGAATAAAACACAGTGGACTTATTTGACTCTTGAGTTAAGTTAAGGGTTTGTGAAATATTTTACAGACATATTAATGACTTTAAACCACTTTGCCTAAAATAATCACCATAACGCTACACATGTGATTGGTGCAGGCTTTGCTCAGGCCTGTAATTGCTGCTTGCAGCTGTTTTGTAAAATGTACAAATAAATCAGTCAGTTTCTTTATAACAAGTCATACTGCACATCCAGACCAGATATTTCCCCTAAATACACAAAGGCTTAACTAAGGGGAAATACAAATGCTGTTTTCTTCCTACAGCGCATCCTGGACTAACATAGTCTCATCAAACAGACTCCAGTTAAACAAAAGATATAATCTTCTTGATTCAACATAGATGGATGTTTGTCATTTTTGGAAGATCAATGGAACACATTGTTCTTCAGGACTTTTCCTCTACCATTTTTCCATGAGTGCTCACAGAACATTTCACCAGAGGAGCAGTATTTTCAGTTCCCAGCATAACTTGCATGTAACTGGATGGAAAGAGAAAATGTCTTACAGCAAGATAAGAAAAGCAGAGATGTTCTCGCAAGCAACCATTGAAACAACTTTAAATTAAGCACATTTAATCAACATCACTTTTGCACCCGCAATTATTGTTGAAAAAAATTGGAAATTTCATCAAAACAATCAATGGTAATGGCATTAAATCAACGTAACAATGTAATGTTGGTTCACCATCATGTGTGCACTCTCAGAAAATGAAATTGGATTTGATCTTCTGATTCTTCAGTTTATTCCTAAAATAGCCACACCATGACAAAGCCTTTTGGTCAGGGATAAGATTAGAGAATTATTCCACCTCATGATGCTGAAAACTATTTCACCTGATCATCTTTATTTCTGGCTTTCTTTGCAACAAAGTATATGTTCAGGTAAACACTGTAACAGACCACAAACACACATAAAAAGGCAAGAGTAAAACTGCCCAACTAAAAGAAACACTGATCACCATAATGGTGACCTTTTCAATTAAACCTCAGTGTCTAAACCTCTGTTAGTTCTCAAATTGAGCTTCTGCTGAGATCTTCAATGTCTTCTTTTGTCTTCAGTTGATTTCAGGCTGTGTGGCTTTAAGTCAGTTGTAGTTGTGTTTCAATTTCTGAGAGCGCAAACATTACCAACATCACATTGTAACATTGATTTAATGCCTTTACTATCCATCCATCCATCCATTATCTTCCGCTTATCCGGGGCCGGGTCGCGGGGGCAACAGTCTAAGCAGAGACGCCCAGACTTCCCTCTCCCTAGCCACTTCCTCCAGCTCTTCCGGGGAACCCGAGGCGTTCCCAGACCAGCCGGAGACATAATCCCTCCAGCGTGTCCTAGGTTTTCCCGGGGCCTCCTCCCGGTGGGACGTGCCTGGAACACCTCCTGGGAAGGCGTCCAGGAGGCATCCGAAATAGATGCCCTAGCCACCTCAGCTGGCTCCTCTCAATGTGGAGGAGCAACGGCTCTACTCTGAGCTCCACCGAGTAACCGAGCTTCTCACCCTATCTCTAAGGCGCCCAGCCAGCCACCCTACGGAGAAAGCTCATTTCGGCCGCCTGTATCCGGGACCTTGTCCTTTCGGTCATGACCCACAGCTCATGACCATAGGTGAGAGTAAGAACACAGCAAAATCCTCAGTGTTAAATGAACACTGCTGGTGTTTATATGAGTCCACACTCAGAGTGTTGAAGGTAACAGAATCAGTGTTGAAGTTAATGAGATAATTAAGTGATGATTGAGCATTAATGATGAACACCTGCTGTTAATAAGCTGTTACCTGATGATAACAAGCAGAATCACTAAAGGAAAGAGAAACACAAGAACTACACTGAGCTTCAGCCACAGCCTTAGATGAAATCAACTGAAGATAAAAGACATTAAATCTCTGAAGATCTCAGCAGAGGAGGATTAAACAACTCCACAAACAGCATTACCAGCTTCACACATTACTAACCACACTGACTTTATTTCTGTCAGACGTCTACAGAAGCTCTTATTGAGAATTAATAGAGTTTGTTTTTATGTCACCATTATGGTGATCAGTGTTTTCTTTAGTTGGGCAGTTTTTTTAGTTGGACATGTTTTTAATGTTAGTGTTTCTCTGGCTGCTGTATCTGGGTTTGCTATGGCAAGAAAAGCAGAGACAACACAATCAGATGCTGTTGGCTGCTCGATGATCAGACTATAATCTTTGTGTAGTGGCTTAATTGACTGAGTATGAGCAATATACTATTAACCTTGTTTTATTCTAGAAAAGATCCAGTATGGTTTTAACCAGAAAAGTTTAATATGTTTTATAACCGATTGTACACTAATCAATTCTAACTCCTGCAAGATTGACTCACACACAGACATCATGAATCAGCCTATTCATGCTAAACTCATCCATGGCTCCCAGAATGCATTGCAGCATGAAGCATGTCACCATTGTTGAGATTCATAGGCTGATTCATGATGTCTGTGTGTGAGTCAATCTCGCAGGAGTTAGAATTGATTAGTGTACAATCTGTTTTAAAACATATTAAACTTTTCTGATTAACACTGCTGGATCTTTTCTAAAATCACAATCAAACAAAGTTAATAGCATATTACTCATAAAATCTGTGAATTAAGCCTCTACACAACGATCATATACTGATCATCAAGCAGCCAACAGCATCAGATTGCGTTTCTCTACTTTTCTTGCCATAGCAAACTCAGTCACAGCAGCCAGAGAAACACTAACATTAAGAAGTCATCAAACTGCCCAACTAAAGAAAACACTGGTCACCATAATGGTGACATAAAAACTAACTCTATTAATTCGCAATAAGAGCTCATGTAGATGTATAACAGAAATAAAGTCAGTCTGGTCAGTAATGTGTGAAGCTGGTAATGCTGTTTGTGGAGTTGTTTAATCCTCCTCTGCTGAGATCTTCAGAGATTTAATGTCTTCTTTTATCTTCTGTTGATTTCATCTAAGGCTGTGGCTGAAGTCAGTTGTAGTTCTTGTGTTTCTCTTTCCTTTAGTGATTCTGCTTGTTATCATCCGTAACAGCTTATTAACAGCAGGTGTTCATCATTAATGCTCAATCATCACTTAATTATCTCATTAACTTCAACACTGATTCGGTGTTACCTTTTAACACTCTGAGTGTGGACTCATAGTGGACTCATATAAACACCAGCAGTGTACATTTAACACTGAGGATTTTGCTGTGTAGATCGATCGGTAAATTGAGAGCTTTGCCTTACAGCTCAGCTCCTTCTTCACTACAACAGACCGGTACATCGACTGCATTACTGCAGAAGCTGCACCGATCCGCCTGTTGATCTCTCGTTCCATCCTTCCTCACTCGTGAACAAGACCCCAAGATACCTGAACTCCTCCACTTGGGGCAGGAACTCTCCACCAACCTGAAGTGGGCAATCCACCCTTTTCCGACTGAGAACCATGGCCTCGGACTTGGAGGTGCTGATTCTCATCCCAGCCGCTTCACACTCGGCTGCAAACCGCCCCAGTGCACGCTGAAGGTCCTGGTTTGAGGAGGCCAACACGACAACATCATCCGCAAAAGCAGCGGAAATCGTATGGTCCCCAAACCGGACACTCTCCGGCCCTTGGCTGCGTCTAGAAATTCTGTCCATAAAAATTATGAACAGAACCGGTGACAAAGGGCAGCCCTGCCGGAGTCCAACATGCACCGGGAACAGGTCTGACTTACTGCCGGTAATGCGAACCAAGCTCTTGCTCCGGTCATACAGGAAACGAACAGCCCTAAGCAGGGGGCCGCCAACCCCATACTCCCAGAGCACCCTACACAGGATGCCACGAGGAACACGGTCGAATGCCTTCTCCAAATCCACAAAGCACATGTGGACTGGTTGGGCAAACTCCCATGAACCCTCCAGCACCCTGAAAAGGGTATAGAGCTGGTCCAGTGTTCCACGACCGGGGCGAAACCACACTGTTCCTCCTGAATCCGAGGTTCCACTATCGGCCGAATTCTCCTCTCCAGTACCCTGGCATATACTTTCCCGGGGAGGCTGAGAAGTGTGATCCCCCTATAGTTGGAACACACTCTCCGGTCACCCTTCTTGAAAAGAGGGACCACCACCCCGGTCTGCCAGTCCAGAGGTACTGTCCCCAACCGCCATGCGATGTTGCAGAGGCGTGTCAGCCAAGACAGCCCCACAACATCCAGAGACTTGAGGTACTCAGGGCGGATCTCATCCACCCCCGGTGCCTTGCCACCGAGGAGCTTTTTAACCACCTCGATGACTTCAGCCCGGGTGATGGGCGAGTCCACTTCCGAGTCCCCAGCCACTGCTTCCTCAATGGAAGACATGTCGGTGGGATTGAGGAGATCCTCAAAGTATTCCTTCCACCGCCCGATGATATCCCCAGTTGAGGTCAACAGGTGCCCATCTCGACTGTAAACAGTGTTGGTAGGGCACTGCTTCCCCCTCTTGAGGCGTCGAACGGTTTGCCAGAATCTCTTCGAGGCCAACCGATAGTCTTTTTCCATGGCCTCACCGAACTCCTCCCAGGCCCGATTTTTTGAGTCCACTATGAGTCCACTATGAGTCCACACTCAGAGTGTTAAAAGGTAACACCGAATCAGTGTTGAAGTTAATCAGATAATTAAGTGATTATTGAGCATTAATGATGAACACCTGCTGTTAATAAGCTGTTACCTGATGATAACAAGCAGAATCACTAAAGGAAAGAGAAACACAAGAACTACAACTGACTTCAGCCACAGCTTTAGATGAAATCAACTGAAGATAAAAGAAGACATTAAAGCAGCCAGAGAAACACTAACATTAAAAAGTCTTCAAACTGCCCAATTAGAGAAAACACTGATCACCATAATGGTGACATAAAAAAACAAACTCTGTTAATTCTCAATAAGAGCTTCTGTAGACGTCTGACAGAAATAAAGTCAGTCTGGTTAGTAATGTGTGAAGCTGGTAATGCTGTTTGTGGAGTTGTTTAATCCTCCTCTGCTGAGATCTTCAGAGATTTAATGTCTTCTTTTATCTTCAGTTGATTTCATCTAAGGCTGTGGCTGAAGTCAGTTGTAGTTTTTGTGTTTCTATTTCCTTTAGTGATTCTGCTTGTTATCATCAGGTAACAGCTTATTAACAGCAGGTGTTCATCATTAATGCTCAATCATCACTTAATTATCTCATTAACTTCAACACTGATTCGGTGTTACCTTTTAACACTCTGAGTGTGGACTCATAGTGGACTCATATATACACTCGCAGTGTACATTTAACACTGAGGATTTTGCTGTGTAGTGTCTCTAACTGAACTGATTTTATGAAAATGAAAGCGGTGGGCAAGTGATCCAGTAATCCTGTAGCCGACTAGCCGTGCCTAGAGTAGGGCAGTGAAGCAGTGCGTTCTGGGAATTGTTGTCTTTCATCCCCATGAGACAAAAATACATTTTCTGTGTTTTCTCAGTCTACCCACTAAGCAAAGTTATGTCCAAAAGACGTCTTTTCAACGTCTTTGTCCCTAGAGGTGAACGTTGAAAAGACGTCCACTGAGGAGCCAGAATGAAAGTTTTTATGACGTCTGTTTTGGACATGATCTGCACGTCTGATATAGACGTTCATGGAACCTCAAGGTTAAACAGTTCAAATGTGCTCATTGTGGACATATATTCCTTTTGTAATTGCAAATCAACTCACAGACAGTGTGTTTGTCCGAAATCTTGAAAATAAAAGAAACTTAGCTCACACCTTTAGACACTTTAGGCAACTTAGCATCTGTAATTCACACATCTTTGGATCGTGAGAGAAACCAGACCTGAAGGAAAGACTCTCTGGCTCAGGACTCAATCCAGGATCTTCTTGCTGTGAGGAGCCAGTGTTTCCCACTCATACACTGGTGCTGCCCTTAATCACAGATATAAGAGACACTTTGACTATTTCTGTCAGACGTCTACAGAAGCTCTTACTGAGAGTTAACAGAGGTTTAGATGTTGATGATTTATGGTTCATTTGAAGTCACCATTGTGGTGGGAAGTGTTTGCTTTAGTTGGGCCTAATGAGCCTTCGTCAGGGTGTGAGCAGCACACAATCTGAGTTCTCTTCAGTTTATTAGTCATATAACAATCACCAGGTCACGCTACAGGGCAAGCAGGAGAGAGAACATTCAAATAATACAAACATATCTCACCTATTGGCTATGTCCTTTTAATTCTTTATTTTTAATTGTTAGATTTGTATTGTATTAACAACTCAGCTGTATGTGGACACCTTTTGAGTAGAAATGCATATTGCAATTTTTGTTGCAAATAAAACTCCCATAGTCCATAACTACTGTAGTTTTAGCTTATATTAATATAAAAGTTCAGTTAAATCATCAAACATTTGTATGACTTGCTAGTGATTTGCTTGACCCAAGCTATGACTTGACTTGACTTGCTTGATTCTCACAAAAATTGACTTGAGACTTGCACATGTGTGACTTACTCCCACCTCTGCCTGTAGGCCTGGAGAGCTGGCATCGATGTTACGATGACCGTTGCGTAAGTGTTTTGAGCTTTGTGAGGCGCTTCACTTTCTGCGTAAGTTGAATACGGAAAGCGGAAGCTGGATATTTGACTCTATAAAGCGTTAAATATGGATATTTTCCTTACACAAACCCATCGATTCGCTTCAGAAGGCCTTTAATAACCCCTGGAGTTGTTTGGACCACTTTTTTGGTCTTCAAATTTTGGACTGCTGTTCACTCCCATTATAAAGCTTGGATTAGCCAGGACATTTTTAATATAACTATGATCGTGCTCGTCTGAAAGAAGAATGTTAAATACACCTTGAGGGAGAGTAAATCATGGGCTAATTTTCATTTTTGGGTGAACTATCCCTTGAAGGAAGTCGGTTTCTGCAAATAAAAATTTGCATGTCTAATAAAACTGCAACATGAATTAATTTGAATATGTTCACAAGGCATTGTGTGTTTTTACAGCTATCAACATCAACTACTGTATCATAGATAAATATTAAATATTAAGCACTGTTTGTTTTCATTAGTTTAGTTATCAGATAAAAACTGAATCAATATTTTATGCCCTGGAGAAAGTGACATTGGAGCATGTGATATTTTGTCATAATGTGTTGCTTTTCTTTTGGCTTAATTACAGCTCACATGATTCCAGCTTTTTATTTTTTATTAACATTTTAGCCACTTAATTAAGTCAAGAATCTGTCTACAAAAAGACATAATATTATAAACCGTTTATAAAATATACAATTATACTGTTTAGCACAAAGGATTTTAAACATGATACCTTTAAATGTGTAATTGGTGTGCAATTAGTATTCGTGTGGATGATTTTAAGATGTCATTCTTTTATGACAATGTGTCACTGGTGTCACAACAGTTTCTTAATTTGTGAAATAAATAAATAAATAAATAAATAGCAACCGAACCCTCACACACCTTTCTGTATTTTTATTATCAAATATAATCCGTTTAAAAGTGTAATGCACAGAATCCTGTCCACACCTCTTCATGACAGAACATTAAACAGTACCCAGACAGCAAGAAACCATTGAAACAATGTTAAATCAATGTTAATACGTCAACGTTAAGCACATCGAATCAATATCACTTTTACACTCGCAATTAATGTTGAAAAAATGTGGAAATTTCATCAAAATAATCAATGGTAATTGCATTAAATCAACGTAACAATGTAATGTTGGCTCACCATCATGTGTGCACTCTCAGAAAATGAAACAAAATCTACAACTGACTTGCACACTGTAATGACTCAGAACTCAACATCCGATCCATGAGCAGGCTTTTTTGAATGAACTCGTAGTCGTACGGGCGGGGGTCGGTAACAGAGGGAATCACGGGGTTCGTCTCCGTGACAGAGCCCCTCCCCTGCGAGCGACTCCTGGCGCGAGGAGGTAAACGACGTCGGGGTCTTCCTCGTGGTCGAGGGGCCGGTCTTTCAGGGTGAGTTCGATGGAACTCTTCAATGAGGTTGGGGTCTAGAATGTCCTCTGAGTTGACCCAGGATTGTTCCTCTGGACCGTACCCCTCCCAGTCGACCAGATACTGGAGGATTCGTCCCCGACGTCTGGAGTCGAGCAGCTCTCGTACCTGATAAGCCTCCTCGCCCTCTACTGTGATGGGTTGAGGGGCCTGTTCACAGGACCTCCCCTCTCCCTCCTCTCTGGGACCAGCAGCGGGCTTGAGCAGGGACACATGAAAAGTAGGAGAAATGCGATAAGTATTAGGTAAAGCCAAACGGAATGAAACAGGTGTGATTTGACGGACAATTTGAAATGGTCGCACGTACCTTGGACTTAATTTCTTGCAGGGGAGTCTGAGGCGAAGGTCTCGGGTGGATAGCCATACCCACTGACCGGGCTGATACTCAGGGCCGGGGCGACGCCTGCGATCCGCCTGCTCCCTCTGTTGTCGTACAGCCTGTTGTAGATGAACATGGGCCTGATTCCATGTCTCCTCACTTCTATTCATCCAGTCGTTAACTGCCGGTACGTCAGTCGGTTCTCCTGACCACGGAAACATGGGTGGTTGGAAGCCCAGGATACACTTGAAAGGGGTTAGCCCAGTCGACGACTTGATTAGGGATTTCTGAGCACATTCAGCCCACAGAAGGTAGCGGGCCCAGTCATCCTGGCTCTGGTTGCAATATGACCGTAGGAAACGGTTGAGCTCCTGATTAAGCCTCTCCACTTGTCCGTTGGACTGTGGGTGATAGCCGGAGGTAAGGCTGACGTTAATATTGAGGGCTTGACAGAAAGCTGACCACAGTCGGGAGGTGAATTGGGGACCCCGGTCTGAGACGATGTCCTCAGGTAATCCGTATAGCCGGAAAACCCAGTTACACAGGTGGTCGGCTGTCTGCATGGCATTAGGGAGCTTAGGTAGAGGAATCAGACGGCAGGCTTTGGAGAATTGGTCGATAATGGTGAGTATGACGGTGTTATTCTGTGATGCTGGGAGGTCTGTGATGAAGTCTATGGCAATATAAACATAAACGATTAGAGAGACGGCGGTCTCTCTCCTCCGCGGACAGGCGGTAGGTGTTGACTTGCATGGGTTCGGTGAAATCGTATCCGGGAACAGGCACTTGTGGTATGACGCGGCGTGAGCTTGAGCGTCGGGACCGTTGTAGGTTATCGATATTAATGGCAAGCTCAATAAGGCTGCTGAGGTCCCTGCCCTCGTCTCGACATGCCAGTTCCGTCTGTAGCTCGTGATTTAACCCTCTGCGGAACAGAACCTTTAATGTGTCGCTCACCCAGGTGGTCTGCGCTGCCAGGGTCCGAAAGTTCAACGCATACTCGGCTGCAGTCCATCTCCCCTGTGATATCTCGAGGAGGCGATCACCCGCTGCTTTCCCCTCCGTGGGGTGATCAAAAACTTCACGAAACTGCCTCAGAAAATCTTGAAACGAGGAGAACGATGTCCCATCGGGACACCATATAGCAATAATCCACTCCAGAGCTTTATCAGTCAATAGTGAACAAACAAAAGCGATCTTACCAGTGTCGTTGGTGTAAAGGGTTGGTTGTTGTTCAACGAAGAGCGAGCATTGCAACAGAAAGCCCTTACATCTGGTAGAGTCGCCGTCAAACTTTTCGGGAAGTGCCAGACGAGGGTTAATATGAGACAGCGTCTCCATCATGCGGGGAATGGCGGCTGCTTCCGGAGCAGGTGTGGCAGCTGCCGTGTCATGGAGACTGCGCACGGCCTTAACGAGCTCCTCAGTGACCGTCGTTAACCGATTCAGCTGGTGCTGTTTTGCCGCGATCTGACTTGCTTGGGCCGCCATGTTAGCACACAGATGTTCATAGGCCGCTGGATCCTGTGGTGGCGAAGTCTTCTGTAATGACTCAGTACTCAACATCGGATCCATGAGCAGGCTTTATTGAATGAACTCGTAGTCGTACGGGCGGGGGTCGGTAACAGCAGATACAACAGTGTGGAACAGGCAAAAGAGTGGTCGGTGAACAAGCAAACAGGTCAGGATAACAGGCAGAGAATCACAGTCCAGTAGGCAGGCAATAGGATCAGTAGACGGGCAGCAACGGTTCGTAGGCGATAAACACAGCGGAACAGCAACCGGGAATCAGACAGGGAAAATAACGCTCAGAAATGACCTGACTAGAGAAACCAGTCTGTATAAATACATAGTCCTGATGAGCTGCAGCTGGGCAGGAATCAAAGTCCAAGGACGGGGCTTATAGGAATTGTAGTGCAAGTCAGTGTAGATGGGTGAATGGGTGCGTGTAAGTTAGTATTCGGGAGATGGGAATCACAGGGTTCGTCTGTAACAAAACACTTTGTTAAACACTGTAACAAAGACCACAAACACACATGAAAAGGCAAGAGTAAAACTGCCCAACTAAAAGAAACACTGATCACCATAATGGTGACCAAACCTTTTCAATTAAACCTCAGTGTCTAAACCTCTGTTAGTTCTCAAATTGAGCTTCTGCTGAGATCTTCAATGTCTTCTTTTGTCTTCAGTTGATTTCAGGCTGTGTGGCTTTAAGTCAGTTGTAGTTGTGTTTCAATTTCTGAGAGTGCAAACATTACCAACATCACATTGTAACATTGATTTAATGCCTTTACTATTGATTTTTTAAAATAAAATTCCCTTATTTTTCAATATTAATTGCGGGTGCAAAAGTGATGTTGATTCAATGCGCTTAACATTGACACATTAACATTGATTTAACGTTGTTTCAATGGTTGGTTGCTATCTGGGTAACTGTAACACTGTCCGCTGGAGGCTAGTTGAGATGAACCCATGTGCAGTTCTTTATTTACAAAATCCAAACATAAAACAAAGAAGTTGCAAACTAACGTGGCATAGAAACACGGTTACACCTACAATAACAGACCAAGACACATGGCAAACACGAGGGCTTAAATACACAGACTGAGGACAAGACAAGACACACCTGTGAACAACAATCAACCAATGAACCAATGACAACATGACACAACAGAACACAAGGCCAGGGATCACATGACAAACCAGGAAGTGCATGACAACACATGACTGTGAACATGATAAACTTAAAACATGAAACATGAACCTACACCTAACCACTCTGTGACAGTAACGTCTCTGCTTTTCTTCTGATTTTTATATTTCAATTTGATAGCCTCTGAGTAATGGCAGTCAGCTGATCTTCCAAAATGACAAACATCCATCTATGTTGAATCAAGAAGATTATATCTTTTGTTTAACTGGAGTCTGTTTGATGAGACTATGTTAGTCCAGGATGCGCTGTAGGAAGAAAACAGCATTTGTATTTACTCTTAAATAAACTGTATTTAGGGGAAATATCTGGTCTGGATGTGCAGTATGACTTGTTATAAAGAAACTGACTGATTTATTTGTAAATTTTACAAAACAGCTGCAAGCAGCAATTACAGGCCTGATCACCAATCACATGTGTAGCTTTATGGTAATTATTTTAGGCAAAGTGGTTTAAAATGGAATTAGCAGAATTACTGACAGTGTAACAAAAATTGCTATTAGCTTTTAAAGTTTAATTTCTATATGTCAAGCTGTTGCAGATATATGTTTCTATAAAGTCATTAATATGTCAGTAAAATATTTCACAAACCCTTAACTTAACTCAAGAGTCAAATAAGTCCACTGTGTTTTATTCTGATTGGGTTTTGTTAACTTTTTTTAATAACTTCTGGATCCTGATTGGCTGATGGTGGCCATGTTTTTCAAGATACTCTTTCCTCAAGCACTGAGATGGCGACTTGGACTAAGACACTGCATGCAAATGATGATGTTTGGACCAACGGTTTGGTATTTAGAGTCAATTTCTTTGCATTTTTTAGCACAAGTTGACAATCCCCACAGTGTCCTCAGAGTAAGACCTCACATAAGAGTGTCACATTTTGTAAAAATATCCCCACGTTAGACAGAATATTCTGGGTAAACAGCCTATAAATAAATTTGCAATACGTCAATTTATCCACTTCTCCCGAAATACATGAAAGTGGCCGTTGGGAGAAGAATGGAGTTACCTAATACCTTTACAAAGTGTCTCTGATATGAAATAAAACATTGTCAATTCATATAGTCTGTATGATGCATGATCCTTCTAATCACACCAGTGAAAGCAATACATCAAAACAGTCAACAAGAGAAAAGTTTCTGTCTGTAAAATATCAATCCGAACAAAATTTATAAGCACATGTTTACATGTTTTTTTTTTCCAATAGGTGGTGTCAATCCCAAACTTTTCAGGACATATACAACACATTATGAGAGAGACCACATTCATATCCAGAATAATAATGAATCATGATGGAATTAATCCAAACTACAAACTGTAGGTATAAACTAAATCCAGATTTACTGAACAGATCACATACAGTTCTGTCTCACTACATGTATAGTTTGCATCAATGATGATAGATGCCTTTTTATTTGCATCCAAAATGTGTGTTTGTAAAGTAAATTTCATCTGTGCCACAGAGGAGGAGTCTGAGAATCTGTCATATATAAAGAGTGTGTGTCAGACTGAACAACACGACACACAAAAGGTGAGTTACTGTTTTATTCTTCATTTACCTCACAGAGCATTCAGACATCTATACAACTTTCAGAAAATAGATCGAAAAAATGAAAATGTCTCTGTGATTTCTAGATAAAACAGATCTCTGCTGTGATTTACTGAGAAGAGACTGAGAAGATGGCAGTAAGTTCATCAATAACTCTACATTTCTAGAGATGGTGTTCAGAGTGATGAGTTCATGTCTTTCTCTCTCCGTCTCCTGTAGTTGATGGTGTTTTTGGCGGCTCTTCTCTCTGTTGTTCTGGTGAGCGGGTGCAGTCAGGATGAAGACATGCCGGCCGACTGTTCTGACCTTTATAAAGCAGGACAAAAGCTCAGTGGGATTTACTCCATCTATCCAGCAGGGAACGCTCCTGTCTGGGTTTACTGTCACATGGTCTCAGATGGGAAAGATGAAGACAACGGAGGATGGACGGTAGGAATGTGACTTTAGATCATTAAACACACATCAGAACACACATTATGAATCATATATTCTATATAAACCCATCACAGGTGATTCAGAGGAGAATGGACGGCAGTGTGAATTTCTATCGGGGTTGGAAAGAGTACAAGAGAGGATTTGGGAATGTGGAGAGCGAATACTGGCTGGGTAAGATCTCACAGTGTGTGTCCGCTTGTGTGGATGATCATGTGTTTGGTTGAACATGTTCTTCATGTGTGTGTGTGTGTGTGTGTGTGTGTGTGTGTGTGTGTGTGTGTGTGAGAACAGGGCTGGAGAACATGTACCAGCTGACACGTAACAGGAAGTACATGCTGAGAGTGGATCTGGAGGACTTCACTGGAAGGAAAGGTTTTGCTCAGTACTCGTCCTTCTCTGTGGGTTGTGAAACTGATGGGTATAAACTGCAAGTTTCAGGGTTCAAGGATGGAGCAGCAGGTACGACACTTTCATTCACATTAAAAAAATCACACTCAGTTGAGTAAATGTGCACCTGATGTCCTCAATGATGCTCTTCCTCTCTGCAGGCGACTCTTTGACCTACCATAATGGTATGAAGTTCACCACCCTTGACAAAGACCAAGACAACCATGAGAAGAACTGCGCCAAACAGCATCTCGGGGGATTTTGGTACAACAGCTGTCACCAAGCAAACCCCAATGGTGTGTATTTATGGGGAGAAGATCCCACCATTTTCGCCATTGGAGATGTTTGGTACACCTGGAAGAACAATTATGCTGTCGGTATGAAATCCATCAGCATGAAGATCAAACGTGTGTCTTAGACCTTTGAAGAAACATTACAGTGTTTCTCAGAGACAAAAACAATCAAATGAAGAATGAAGGTTTTGTGTCCTTTCCTCTGTTAACTGTGTAACTCAGTAAATCATGGTATATATGGTGACCTATGATATATGGCTGTGGTTTTATATACTCTGATCAATTATTTCCTCTTTGTTTTGGGTCACTTTTTTAAATCTACAACTGAAACGAATCAACAATAAACTTCAATAAAGTTCAGCAGTGAAAGGCATTATGTGTTGATGTGATTTGTTTATCTCCACAATAGACCTCAGAAACAGTAAATGAGGAATTCAGCTCAACGGCTCATAAACTGATTCCCTTTCCCTATAAACACAACCCTATACAGGTCCTTCTCAAAAAATTAGCATATTGTGATAAAAGTTCATTATTTTCCATAATGTAATGATAAAAATTTAACTTTCATATATTTTAGATTCATTGCACACCAACTGAAATATTTCAGGTCTTTTATTGTTTTAATACTGATGATTTTGAACCCTCAAAAAATTAGCATATTTCATCCGACCAATAAAAGAAAAGTGTTTTTAATACAAAAAAAGTCAACCTTCAAATAATTATGTTGAGTTATGCACTCAATACTTGGTGGGGAATCCTTTTGCAGAAATGACTGCTTCAATGCGGCGTGGCATGGAGGCGATCAGCCTGTGGCACTGCTGAGGTGTTATGGAGGCCCAGGATGCTTCGATAGCGGCCTTAAGCTCATCCAGAGTGTTGGGTCTTGCGTCTCTCAACTTTCTCTTTACAATATCCCACAGATTCTCTATGGGGTTCAGGTCAGGAGAGTTGGCAGGCCAATTGAGCACAGTAATACCATGGTCAGTAAACCATTGACCAGTGGTTTTGGCACTGTGAGCAGGTGCCAGGTCGTGCTGAAAAACTAAATCTTCATCTCCATAAAGCTTTTCAGCAGATGGAAGCATGAAGTGCTCCAAAATCTCCTGATAGCTAGCTGCATTGACCCTGCCCTTGATAAAACACAGTGGACCAACACCAGCAGCTGACATGGCATCCCAGACCATCACTGACTGTGGGTACTTGACACTGGACTTCAGGCATTTTGGCATTTCCTTCTCCCCAGTCTTCCTCCAGACTCTGGCACCTTGATTTCCGAATGACATGCAAAATTTGAGCGACAGTCCAGTGCTGCTTCTCTGTAGCCCAGGTCAGGCGCTTCTGCCGCTGTTTCTGGTTCAAAAGTGGCTTGACCTGGGGAATGCGGCACCTGTAGCCCATTTCCTGCACACGCCTGTGCACGGTGGCTCTGGATGTTTCTACTCCAGACTCAGTCCACTGCTTCCGCAGGTCCCCCTAAGGTCTGGAATCGGTCCTTCTCCACAATCTTCCTCAGGGTCCGGTCACCTCTTATCGTTGTGCAGCGTTTTTGCCACACTTTTTCCTTCCCACAGACTTCCCACTGAGGTGCCTTGCTACAGCACTCTGGGAACAGCCTATTGGTTCAGAAATGTCTTTCTGTGTCTTACCCTCTCGCTTGAGGGTGTCAATGATGGCCTTCTGGACAGCAGTCAGGTCGGCAGTCTTACCCATGATTGCGGTTTTGAGTAATGAACCAGGCTGGGAGCTTTTAAAAGCCTCAGGAATCTTTTGCAGGTGTTTAGAGTTAATTAGTTGATTCAGATGCCTTTTCATGATATGCTAATTTTTTGCGATTTATTTTATGTCCAAAACATAAAACATTATTGTATGCCAAAATCATCAGTATTAAAACAATAAAAGACCTGAAATATTTCAGTTGATGTGCAATGAATCTAAAATATGTGAAATTTTAATTTTATCATTACATTATGGAAAATAATGAACTTTTATCACAATATGCTAATTTTCTGAGAAGGACCTGTATGTGAATGAACAATGTGTAAGTGTCTCTTAACACAGATATCCCTGTTTATTTGCCAGCAAAAGTCTGTTTTTCATCCCATTCTGCATCATCTAGCGGTCTTTTGCTGACACACAGAGTGTAATTCTCATTGAGTATGCCAGAGGACCCAGATTCACTATATTAGTCTTTACCCAACTAACAACAAAACTCTAAGAATGTTTGTTTTATGCTCCCATTAAGTTATTTTTGAATGTTCTCCAAACAGTTTTTTAAATGTTTCTTGGTTATGCATGCCTTAAGGAAACAATTGGATCAAATTGCAAACATGGGAATAAAATAGTAACGTTTAAAAGACAACAGCAACATTTTAGGAAAAACGATTCAAGCGATGTATAAATAATGCTTCTGTTCTTTTTGTGTGAGAACATTACTAAAGATAACTTTGAACATATACATATATATATTATATATATATGGGAGTACAGTTTATTGACGACAGGTTGTGACAGGGACAATACTCAAACACCACGTTTAGCAGGCGGGCGACCCGGAATCAGAGTATGTGAGTGGAGCGGAGCGGCAGCAATTTCCCCTCCGCGCTCTAAGCGTTCAATAATCGCTCCGCTCCAGCTCCGCTCCGGGTTCACCATTTCCCGCTCCCCGCTCCACTCCTCGCTCCCTGATATCAGAAACACCGCTCCGTCTTCGCTCCGAGGAAATTTGCGGCTAAAGTATTTAAGTAAGCTCTGCAATATCACAAAAGTTCGGTTTATAACATACATTAAATCAAAACAAAAAAACAACAGGAGATAGTTTCAACGTAGTTTAAACATTTATTTTCTATGACATGCCAAGCTTATTAGGCTTTATACGCATTAAAAGTTAAACATGATTGCTGCTTTTGCAGTGCATTTTGTTTGGAAAGATGAAAATAGTATGTTTTCATCGGTTATATTATCTACGTGTCACATTACAGATTTCTGCGAATGTAAAATCCGACACAGATAACTGTAAGCAGATGCACTGTAAGATTACATTTGTTTGACTGCATTAGAGAGAACGTTTGCGTGTGTGAATAAGTGCTACCTGTTTAAAATGTGCTTTCACCCGATCATATTCAGTATGTAGAAGGTACAAAAAAACTATAACATCCCGCTCATGTCCATTGCCGTCATCATAAACCTGTGCATTCTTCCTGATTTGAGTGATCCATCTGAATCAAGCTAGTTAAATGTGTTTAATGTGTGAGTTTTGACTAAAACACTGTTATTTTGTTGGCCATTGGTATGAGTTTTACTCGTGATGGAGCGGTAGTGGAGTGCTCTCGGAGCGCATGAAAACCACAACGCTCCGACTTTTAAAAAAATCCGCTACTCACTCCATTCAAAATCACCTCGCTCCACTCCCACTCCACTCCGCTCACATACTCTGCCCAGAATCCACATCCACTGAAGAGGATCCCAACTAGAACTGGAAGAAGGAACTCCAAGTGACCTCCAGAAGTCTGGAATCACAGACGAGATCGACGAAAGTACTCCAAAGTAACTCAGGCAGAGGAACTGGGTAAGAGAGCACACACAAGAGTGACGAACCGACACTGAGTGATAATCACCCCGCTAGATATAGGCAGCTAACACACAGACATAACCAGCTACAGCTGGAGCCGCTAAGGAGATCAACTGGTTATTAGGCAACAAACAAGCACTATACACTCAGACCCCACGCCCACAAACATACACACAAAATGAACACACGGATCTATAAACCGTGACATCTGGCGTATTAACAATATCACAGACAATAAGTTGGACCGCAAATATAGAAATTGTCTCAAATGTCACAAAGGAAAAGTCTTGTCAATACTAAATTCCAACGAGTCTTTGTTTTCTTAAAGTCCCTGTAAAGTAAAATTAAACATGTGTTCTGAGTTTCTCACACCACAGATACAAGTGTTATTAACCACCCAGCCAAAATTGAATCATAAAAAAATCTGATAAGTACATAAAATAGCTTATTGAAATCTTGAAAAAATAAGCAGCATTCTCTGCTCTCAAACACTGGGGGCGTGTCCGCTGTCTGCTCCGAAACCACGCCCACTCGTGGGAAAGCTGCCTTAAGCACACAAGACAACACTCACGACACGTACTGCTCACGAGTCACGACAGCACCAGATGTCTGTGGGACGTGAGGATGAAGGTCTGGGCGGGAGATAATCGATTCAGACCCATTCTGCAGCAGATTATCAGTGAATCCCAGTTGTCGCCGATGAAAGTTTGTAAAACTATCCGGTGTAAAGTCACTGCAGAGGCAGGTGTTGGTGGTGATCCTCAGCACTCCATCAAGGTAGCTGTTCACAAAATGAATCCACCTCTTCTTGAGATCGTCTTTTTTTGTTTTGTAAATTGTAGGCTGTAGTAGCTAACGCTACTAACAGTAACTCGCAATTCTAGCGGGTGAACTGATGCAGAATTGCGACTGCTTTAGTTTTAGGGGAGGGGCCTATGCTCAGCAGCTCCAGTGCATCATCGAGCCACCGTTTTAACCCCGCCCAAAAAATCCGGAACACAGCACTGGTGAAAAACTGTTTAACGGTCTAACTTCTGAATTTCAGTACTACATAGTTCACAGTCTTTGTAATATGTTTCAACAATAAATTTCTAACATTTATAATGTGTTTAGAAACAAATCTCAGAATTGCCTTTACAGGGACTTTAACTCCAAAAGTCACTGTTCACACAAATGTCCCACAACCACAACCAAAAAAAAAAACAGGTGTCAGTGTTCAAAAGTCCAATAAATAAAATGAATATCCCGTTGCAGGCCTGATACGATGCTGGGGTTTATTAAGGCACAAAACAGGTTGCCGCTTCGCTCAATGAGCAAACAAAACAAACAGCTCTCTTACCAGCAAAGTTATGTCCAAAAGACTTCTTTTCAACGTCTTTGACCCTAGAGGTGAACGCGTTGAAAAGACGTCCCACTGAGGAGCCAGAATTAAAGTTTTATGACGCCTGTTTTGGACATGATCTGCACGTCTGATATAGACTATCATGGAACCTCAAGGTTAAACAGTTCAAATGTGCTCATTGTGGACATATATTCCTTTTGTAATTGCAAATCAACTCACAGACAGTGTGTGTTTGTCCAAAATCTGTCCAAAAGCCAGAGGAACCACTGAGAATCCCTGAGATCTCAAGGTGCTAACTGGGATGTCTCCTTTAATTTCGTTGGGTAAGAGAAGCGATACACAGTAGTTTTTCACTAACGCGAACACTCTCATCCCTCACATGGTGATTAGCGCGGTTTCGTGAGAATCAGACGCACAGCTCTGTCATCTGGTGATCAAAAGGGGAAATTTATATCCCCTCACGTTCCCATGACATTATACCAACTCTAAATCAGGTCTCCTTTCGACAGCAGTCATAGTATGGTAATTTTACACTTTTTCCAACCCTCGAACATGTTCTACCGTACACCCATCACTTCTTCTCTCTTCCGATCTCTCTTGTCCCGCCTCCCAGCACGTTGGGTACATGGTGGTCATAAAGGGATGGACATGGTCAGAAACAATGCTCAGGTAGGCCGTGGCATTTAAACCATGCCCAATTGGCACTAAGGGGCCTAAAGTGTGCCAAGAAAACATCCCCCACACCATTACACCACCACCACCAGCCTGCACAGTGAAAACATCCCCACACCATTACACCACCACCACCAGCCTGCACAGTGAAAACATCCCCCACACCATTACACCACCTCCACCAGCCTGCACAGTGAAAACATCCCCACACCATTACACCACCTCCACCAGCCTGCACAGTGAAAACATCCCCACACCATTACACCACCTCCACCAGCCTGCACAGTGAAAACATCCCCACACCATTACACCACCTCCACCAGCCTGCACAGTGAAAACATCCCCACACCATTACACCACCACCACCAGCCTGCACAGTGAAAACATCCCCACACCATTACACCACCACCACCAGCCTGCACAGTGAAAACATCCCCACACCATTACACCACCACCACCAGCCTGCACAGTGAAAACATCCCCACACCATTACACCACCACCACCAGCCTGCACAGTGAAAACATCCCCACACCATTACACCACCTCCACCAGCCTGCACAGTGAAAACATCCCCACACAATTACACCACCACCACCAGCCTGCACAGTGAAAACACCCCACACCATTACACCACCACCACCAGCCTGCACAGTGAAAACATCCCCACACCATTACACCACCACCCCAGCCTGCACAGTGAAACATCCCCACACCATTACACCACCACCACCAGCCTGCACAGTGAAAACATCCCCCACACCATTACACCACCTCCACCAGCCTGCACAGTGGTAACAAGGCATGATGGATCCATGTTCTCATTCTGTTTACGCCAAATTCTGACTCTACCATCTGAATGTCTCAACAGAAATCGAGACTCATCAGACCAGGCAACATTTTTCCAGTATTCAACTGTCCAATTTTGGTGAGCGTGTGCAAATTGTAGCCTCTTTTTCCTATTTGTAGTGGAGATGAGTGGTACCCGGTGGGGTCTTCTGCTGTTGTAGCCCATCCGCCTCAAGGTTGTGTGTGTTGTGGCTTCACAAATGCTTTGCTGCATACCTCGGTTGTAACGAGTGGTTATTTCAGTCAAAGTTGCTCTTCTATCAGCTTGAATCAGTCGGCCCATTCTCCTCTGACCTCTAGCATCAACAAGGCATTTTCTCCCACAGGACTGCCGCATACTGGATGTTTTTCCCTTTTCTCACCATTCTTTTTAAACCCTATGTTTAAATGGTTGTGTGTGAAAATCCCAGTAACTGAGCAGATTGTGAAATACTCAGACCGGCCTGTCTGGCACCAACAACCATGCCACGCTCAAAATGTCTTAAATCCCTTTCTTTCCCATTCGGACATTCAGTTTGGAGTTCAGGAGATTGTCTTGACCAGGACCACACCCCTAAATGCATTGAAGCAACTGCCATGTGATTGGTTGATTAGATAATTGCATTAATGAGAAATTGAGCAGGTGTTCCTAATAATCCTTTAGGTGAGTTATATTATATATTTTATATATTACATATATGATATTAAATCTGTGAGTAAGAAAATAAAAAAAACTTTAACACAACCATTTGCTTAAACCATTTCGGTGTGTTGATTATTTTCAACCAATGCTAACAAATAATCTGCAGCATGGAACACAGCATACCTCTTTCTTTACACAAACACAAAGCATTAGCATTAGTGCTAGGTACAAATCCACACTGGATGATGCAGGAAAAAGAGTCCAATAACATAAAACAACGATTACCAGAGAAGCTGGTCAAAAAGGTCTGAGCAAAAGTCCTTCAGGGTAGATCAAACTGGTAAACAAATAAGCATAGGATAGGCAAGAGAACTTCAAGACTGAGCAAAGGTACACACAGGGGATTTCATTGGACCAATAACGGGCAGTGAATTAGGAAGATGTAGAAGGTCTTGTGTTCTCAGTCTCCCTCTGCTGGACAGACCGTGCTGTGAAATTAGTAAAGATCTTTTCCAAATCAAAGGGATTATAAAAATTAATCTTTAATAAAAGAAATGAGCTGGACTACTTGTGTTGCCTCTCCAAATGATGCAGAGAAAGGAAGGCAATAGTTGTTAAGAGAAAAAAATAACTTTTTTTATATGGAAAAGGCTTAAGGGTCTTTTGTTAAGTCTAGGGCCAAATTGCTAGGAGCCAGGGGGAAAACTCTGCATACTTTTTCAATTTGGAAAAAAAAACAAGGCAAATGTCCTCTTTGTATATATTGATGGCACGGTTGTGTCAGATGACAAAAGACTTTTACCAAAAAATATTTACATAATCCTTTAACCCTGATTCAAGTTTTTTTGTTTTTTTTTAGCAAGACACAACCCTTCACTCCTTATATAAGTATAAATATAAAAAATATTTGTGAAGAGGAGGTCCCTGTTAATCTAGAGGCACTTTAATTGTTCTCTGATGCCTCAGGTCTGTCTGTAAAGCAAAGCTGGGCATACACAGTGCGATTTCTGTGCGATCTCAGCAAGGTTACCTACTCACACAGTACCAGTAGATCGCATGTGATGTAAAGCCAAAGCTCACGGTTTATGTGCTCACATTGTACATGTGAAATTTGCCCGATAAACCCACGTGTTGCAACGATAGACCATGGGCTATTATAGATAGCCTATCAAATGCCTCAGCTACCACTTTCAAGAGGATTTAGCATTTACATTTTATGTAGCTATAAAAAAAATTGATTAAATACAATATCTAATTAAATAATAAAAGTAGGCCTACATTTATAATTCCATTGATACATTTAATTTGCCCCCGCAACAATTTCATAACGCATCAATGCATAACTGATTACTCCTCATTATTTCAAAACATTTAGCCCGATTAAAAAAGGAATTATAGGCATACCATTAAAATGATTATCAGTCTATATGTCAGAACACTGCTATCAGTCTCAATGAAAAGTAGGCAAGTAAGAGCAGTTTTTTTTATTTAAAAAACAACTTGTTTAACACGAAATGGGCCTACTTCTTGTCTAATTATTATTTATTTTTTTTCACAATATGGACCACAAGAGAAGTACAGGTGCTGGTCATATAAATAGAATATTATCGAAAAGTTGATTTATTTCACTAATTCCATTCAAAAAGTGAAACTTGTATATTATATTCATTCAATAGACACAAGAGACTGATGTATTTCAAATGTTTATTTTTTATTTATTTTGATGATTATCATTGACAACTAAGGAAAATCCCAAATTCAGTATCTCTGAAAATTTTGAATATTTTGAAAAGGTTCAATACTGAAGACACCTGGTGCCACACTCTAATCAGCTAATGAACTCAAAACCCCAGTCTAGTTCTGTAGGCTACACAATCATGGGGAAGACTGCTGACCTCACAGTTGTCCAAAAGATGACCTTTGACACCTTGCACAAGGAGGGCAAGACACAAAAGGTCATTGCAAAAGAGGCTGGCTGTTCACAGAGCTGTGTGTCCAAGCACAGTAATAGAGAGGCGAAGGGAAGGAAAAGATGTGGTAGAAAAAAGTGTACAAGCAATAGGGATAACCGCACCCTGGAGAGGATTGTGAAACAAAACCCATTCAAAAAGTGTTTGGGAGATTCACAAAGAGTGGACTGCAGCTGGAGTCAGTGCTTCAGAACCACACACAGGCGTCTGCAAGACATGGGTTTCAGCTGGAGTCAGTGCTTCAAGAACCACTACACACAGACGTCTGCAAGACATGGGTTTCAGCTGGAGTCAGTGCTTCAGGAACCACTACACACAGACGTCTGCAAGACATGGGTTTCAGCTGGAGTCAGTGCTTCAAGAACCACTACACACAGACGTATGCAAGACATGGGTTTCAGCTGGAGTAAGTGCTTCAAGAATCACTACACACAGACGTCTGCAAGACTTGGGTTTCAGCTGGAGTCAGTGCTTCAAGAACCACTACACACAGGCGTCTGCAAGACATGGGTTTCAGCTGGAGTCAGTGCTTCAAGAACCACTACACACAGGCGTCTGCAAGACATGGGTTTCAGCTGAGTCAGTGCTTCAAGAACCACTACACACAGGCGTCTGCAAGACATGGGTTTCAGCTGGAGTCAGTGCTTCAAGAACCACTACACACAGACGTCTGCAAGACATGGGTTTCAGCTGAAGTCAGTGCTTCAAGGACCACTACACACAGAGTCAGTGCTTCAGGAACCACTACACACAGACGTATGCAAGACATGGGTTTCAGCTGGAGTCAGTACTTCAAGAACCACTACACACAGAGTCAGTGCTTCAAGGACCACTACACACAGAGTCAGTGCTTCAAGAACCACTACACACAACGTATGCAAGACATGGGTTTCAGCTGAGTCAGTGCTTCAAGAACCACTACACACAGAGTCAGTGCTTCAGGAACCACTACACACAGGCGTATGCAAGACATGGGTTTCAGCTGGAGTCAGTACTTCAAGAACCACTACACACAGAGTCAGTGCTTCAAGAACCACTACACACAGACGTCTGCAAGACATGGGTTTCAGCTGGAGTCAGTGCTTCAAGAACCACTACACACAGACGTCTGCAAGACATGGGTTTCAGCTGGAGTCAGTGCTTCAAGAACCACTACACACAGACGTCTGCAAGACATGGGTTTCAGCTGAGTCAGTGCTTCAAGAACCACTACACACAGGCGTATGCAAGACATGGGTTTCAGCTGGAGTCAGTGCTTCAAGAACCACTACACACACAGGCGTCTGCAAGACATGGGTTTCAGCTGGAGTCAGTGCTTCAAGAACCACTACACACAGGCGTCTGCAAGACATGGGTTTCAGCTGGAGTCAGTGCTTCAAGAACCACTACACACAGACGTCTGCAAGACATGGGTTTCAGCTGGAGTCAGTGCTTCAAGAACCACTACACACAGACTGCAAGACATGGGTTTCAGCTGGAGTCAGTGCTTCAAGAACCACTACACACAGACGTAAGACATGGGTTTCAGCTGGAGTCAGTGCTTCAAGAACCACTACACACAGACGTCTGCAAGACATGGGTTTCAGCTGGAGTCAGTGCTTCAAGAACCACTACACACAGATGTAAGACATGGGTTTCAGCTGGAGTCAGTGCTTCAAGAACCACTACACACAGGCGTCTGCGAGACATGGGTTTCAGCTGGAGTCAGTGCTTCAAGAACCACTACACACAGGCGTATGCAAGACATGGGTTTCAGCTGGAGTCAGTGCTTCAAGAACCACTACACACAGATGTAAGACATGGGTTTCAGCTGGAGTCAGTGCTTCAAGAACCACTACACACAGACGTAAGACATGGGTTTCAGCTGGAGTCAGTGCTTCAAGAACCACTACACACAGACGTCTGCAAGACATGGGTTTCAGCTGGAGTCAGTGCTTCAAGAACCACTACACACAGACGTCTGCAAGACATGGGTTTCAGCTGGAGTCAGTGCTTCAAGAACCACTACACACAGGCGTCTGCAAGACATGGGTTTCAGCTGGAGTCAGTGCTTCAAGAACCACTACACATACGTATGCAAGACATGGGTTTCAGCTGGAGTCAGTGCTTCAAGAACCACTACACACAGACGTCTGCAAGACATGGGTTTCAGCTGGAGTCAGTGCTTCAAGAACCACTACACACAGACGTCTGCAAGACATGGGTTTCAGCTGAGTCAGTGCTTCAAGAACCACTACACACAGACGTCTGCAAGACATGGGTTTCAGCTGGAGTCAGTGCTTCAAGAACCACTACACACAGACGTCTGCAAGACATGGGTTTCAGCTGAGTCAGTGCTTCAAGAACCACTACACACAGACATCTGCAAGACATGGGTTTCAGCTGGAGTCAGTGCTTCAAGAACCACTACACACAGACGTCTGCAAGACATGGGTTTCAGCTGGAGTCAGTGCTTCAAGAACCACTACACACAGACGTCTGCGAGACATGGGTTTCAGCTGGAGTCAGCGCTTCAAGAACCACTACACACAGACGTCTGCAAGACATGGGTTTCAGCTGGAGTCAGCGCTTCAGAACCACTACACACAGGCGTCTGCAAGACATGGGTTTCAGCTGGAGTCAGCGCTTCAAGAACCACTACACACAGGCGTCTGCAAGACATGGGTTTCAGCTGGAGTCAGTGCTTCAAGAACCACTACACACAGGCGTCTGCAAGACATGGGTTTCAGCTGGAGTCAGTGCTTCAAGAACCACTACACACAGGCGTCTGTAAGACATGGGTTTCAGCTGGAGTCAGCGCTTCAAGAACCACTACACACAGAGTCAGTGCTTCAAGAACCACTACACACAGACGTATGCAAGACATGGGTTTCAGCTGGAGTCAGTGCTTCAAGAACCACTACACACAGGCGTCTGCAAGACATGGGTTTCAGCTGGAGTCAGTGCTTCAAGAACCACTACACACAGACGTATGCAAGACATGGGTTTCAGCTGGAGTCAGTGCTTCAAGAACCACTACACAGAGTCAGTGCTTCAAGAACCACTACACACAGACGTATGCAAGACATGGGTTTCAGCTGGAGTCAGTGCTTCAAGAACCACTACACACAGAGTCAGTGCTTCAGGAACCACTACACACAGACGTATGCAAGACATGGGTTTCAGCTGGAGTCAGTACTTCAAGAACCACTACACACAGAGTCAGTGCTTCAAGAACCACTACACACAGACGTCTGCAAGACATGGGTTTCAGCTGGAGTCAGTGCTTCAAGAACCACTACGTCTGCAAGACATGGGTTTCAGCTGGAGTCAGTGCTTCAAGAACCACTACACACAGGCGTATGCAAGACATGGGTTTCAGCTGGAGTCAGTGCTTCAAGAACCACTACACACAGACGTCTGCAAGACATGGGTTTCAGCTGGAGTCAGTGCTTCAAGAACCACTACACACAGGCGTCTGCAAGACATGGGTTTCAGCTGGAGTCAGTGCTTCAAGAACCACTACACACAGGCGTCTGCAAGACATGGGTTTCAGCTGGAGTCAGTGCTTCAAGAACCACTACACACAGGACGTCTGCAAGACATGGGTTTCAGCTGGAGTCAGTGCTTCAAGAACCACTACACACAGATGTAAGACATGGGTTTCAGCTGGAGTCAGTGCTTCAAGAACCACTACACACAGATGTAAGACATGGGTTTCAGCTGGAGTCAGTGCTTCAAGAACCACTACACACAGATGTAAGACATGGGTTTCAGCTGGAGTCAGTGCTTCAAGAACCACTACACACAGACGTCTGCAAGACATGGGTTTCAGCTGAGTCAGTGCTTCAAGAACCACTACACACAGATGTAAGACATGGGTTTCAGCTGGAGTCAGTGCTTCAAGAACCACTACACACAGGCGTCTGCAAGACATGGGTTTCAGCTGGAGTCAGTGCTTCAAGAACCACTACACACAGGCGTATGCAAGACATGGGTTTCAGCTGGAGTCAGTGCTTCAAGAACCACTACGACGTCTGCAAGACATGGGTTTCAGCTGGAGTCAGTGCTTCAAGAACCACTACACACAGATGTAAGACATGGGTTTCAGCTGGAGTCAGTGCTTCAAGAACCACTACACACAGACGTCTGCAAGACATGGGTTTCAGCTGGAGTCAGTGCTTCAAGAACCACTACACACAGGCGTCTGCAAGACATGGGTTTCAGCTGGAGTCAGTGCTTCAAGAACCACTACACACATAAGTATGCAAGACATGGGTTTCAGCTGGAGTCAGTGCTTCAAGAACCACTACACACAGACGTCTGCAAGACATGGGTTTCAGCTGGAGTCAGTGCTTCAAGAACCACTACACACAGACGTCTGCAAGACATGGGTTTCAGCTGGAGTCAGTGCTTCAAGAACCACTACACACAGACGTCTGCAAGACATGGGTTTCAGCTGGAGTCAGTGCTTCAAGAACCACTACACACAGATGTAAGACATGGGTTTCAGCTGGAGTCAGTGCTTCAAGAACCACTACACACAGACGTAAGACATGGGTTTCAGCTGGAGTCAGTGCTTCAAGAACCACTACACACAGACGTAAGACATGGGTTTCAGCTGGAGTCAGTGCTTCAAGAACCACTACACACAGACGTCTGCAAGACATGGGTTTCAGCTGGAGTCAGTGCTTCAAGAACCACTACACACAGATGTAAGACATGGGTTTCAGCTGGAGTCAGTGCTTCAAGAACCACTACACACAGGCGTCTAGACATGGGTTTCAGCTGGAGTCAGTGCTTCAAGAACCACTACACACAGACGTCTGCAAGACATGGGTTTCAGCTGGAGTCAGTGCTTCAAGAACCACTACACACAGGCGTATGCAAGACATGGGTTTCAGCTGGAGTCAGTGCTTCAAGAACCACTACACACAGACGTCTGCAAGACATGGGTTTCAGCTGGAGTCAGTGCTTCAAGAGCCACTACACACAGACGTCTGCAAGACATGGGTTTCAGCTGGAGTCAGTGCTTCAAGAACCACTACACACAGACGTCTGCAAGACATGGGTTTCAGCTGGAGTCAGTGCTTCAAGAACCACTACACACAGATGTAAGACATGGGTTTCAGCTGGAGTCAGTGCTTCAAGAGCCACTACACACAGGCGTCTGCAAGACATGGGTTTCAGCTGGAGTCAGTGCTTCAAGAACCACTACACACAGATGTAAGACATGGGTTTCAGCTGAGTCAGTGCTTCAAGAACCACTACACACACAGATGTAAGACATGGGTTTCAGCTGGAGTCAGTGCTTCAAGAACCACTACACACAGACGTCTGCAAGACATGGGTTTCAGCTGGAGTCAGTGCTTCAAGAACCACTACACACAGACGTCTGCAAGACATGGGTTTCAGCTGGAGTCAGTGCTTCAAGAACCACTACACACACAGATGTAAGACATGGGTTTCAGCTGGAGTCAGTGCTTCAAGAACCACTACACACAGACGTCTGCAAGACATGGGTTTCAGCTGGAGTCAGTGCTTCAAGAACCACTACACACAGACGTCTGCAAGACATGGGTTTCAGCTGGAGTCAGTGCTTCAAGAACCACTACACACAGGCGTCTGCAAGACATGGGTTTCAGCTGGAGTCAGTGCTTCAGGAACCACTACACACAGGCGTCTGCAAGACATGGGTTTCAGCTGGAGTCAGTGCTTCAAGAACCACTACACACAGACGTCTGCAAGACATGGGTTTCAGCTGGAGTCAGTGCTTCAAGAACCACTACACACAGACGTCTGCAAGACATGGGTTTCAGCTGGAGTCAGTGCTTCAAGAACCACTACACACAGGCGTCTGCAAGACATGGGTTTCAGCTGGAGTCAGTGCTTCAAGAACCACTACTCACAGATGTATGCAAGACATGGGTTTCAGCTGAAGTCAGTGCTTCAAGAGCCACTACACACAGAGTCAGTGCTTCAGGAACCACTACACACAGACGTCTGCAAGACATGGGTTTCAGCTGGAGTCAGTGCTTCAAGAACCACTACACACAGACGTATGCAAGACATGGGTTTCAGCTGAAGTCAGTGCTTCAAGAGCCACTACACACAGTGTCAGTGCTTCAGGAACCACTACACACAGGCGTCTGCAAGACATGGGTTTCAGCTGGAGTCAGTGCTTCAAGAACCACTACACACAGAGTCAGTGCTTCAAGAACCACTACACACACAGGCGTCTGCAAGACATGGGTTTCAGCTGGAGTCAGTGCTTCAAGAACCACTACACACAGACGTCTGCAAGACATGGGTTTCAGCTGAAGTCAGCGCTTCAAGAACCACTACACACAGGCGTCTGCAAGACATGGGTTTCAGCTGGAGTCAGTGCTTCAAGAACCACTACTCACAGATGTATGCAAGACATGGGTTTCAGCTGAAGTCAGTGCTTCAAGAGCCACTACACACAGAGTCAGTGCTTCAAGAACCACTACACACAGACGTCTGCAAGACATGGGTTTCAGCTGGAGTCAGTGCTTCAAGAACCACTACACACAGAGTCAGTGCTTCAAGAACCACTACACACAGACGTCTGCAAGACATGGGTTTCAGCTGGAGTCAGTGCTTCAAGGACCACTACACACAGACGTCTGCAAGACATGGGTTTCAGCTGGAGTCAGTGCTTCAAGAACCACTACACACAGAGTCAGTGCTTCAAGAACCACTACACACAGGCGTCTGCAAGACATGGGTTTCAGCTGGAGTCAGTGCTTCAAGAACCACTACACACAGGACGTACAAGACATGGGTTTCAGCTGGAGTCAGCGCTTCAAGAACCACTACACACAGACGTCTGCAAGACATGGGTTTCAGCTGAGTCAGCGCTTCAAGAACCACTACACACAGGACGTCTGCAAGACATGGGTTTCAGCTGGAGTCAGTGCTTCAAGAACCACTACACACAGAGTCAGTGCTTCAAGAGCCACTACACACAGACGTCTGCAAGACATGTGTTTCAGCTGGAGTCAGTGCTTCAAGAACCACTACACACATTATGCAAGACATGGGTTTCAGCTGGAGTCAGTGCTTCAAGAACCACTACACACAGACGTCTGCAAGACATGGGTTTCAGCTGGAGTCAGTGCTTCAAGAACCACTACACACAGACGTCTGCAAGACATGGGTTTCAGCTGGAGTCAGTGCTTCAAGAACCACTACACACAGGCGTCTGCAAGACATGGGTTTCAGCTGGAGTCAGTGCTTCAAGAACCACTACACACAGGCGTCTGCAAGACATGGGTTTCAGCTGGAGTCAGTGCTTCAAGAACCACTACACACAGAGCGTCTGCAAGACATGGGTTTCAGCTGGAGTCAGTGCTTCAAGAACCACTACACACAGACGTCTGCAAGACATGGGTTTCAGCTGGAGTCAGTGCTTCAAGAACCACTACACACAGACGTCTGCAAGACATGGGTTTCAGCTGGAGTCAGCGCTTCAAGAACCACTACACACAGGCGTCTGCAAGACATGGGTTTCAGCTGGAGTCAGCGCTTCAAGAACCACTACACACAGATGTAAGACATGGGTTTCAGCTGGAGTCAGTGCTTCAAGAACCACTACACACAGGCGTCTGCAAGACATGGGTTTCAGCTGGAGTCAGTGCTTCAGGACCACTACACACAGGCGTCTGCAAGACATGGGTTTCAGCTGGAGTCAGTGCTTCAAGAGCCACTACACACAGACGTCTGCAAGACATGGGTTTCAGCTGGAGTCAGTGCTTCAAGAACCACTACACACAGACGTATGCAAGACATGGGTTTCAGCTGGAGTCAGTGCTTCAAGAGCCACTACACACAGACGTCTGCAAGACATGGGTTTCAGCTGGAGTCAGTGCTTCAAGAGCCACTACACACAGGCGTCTGCAAGACATGGGTTTCAGCTGGAGTCAGTGCTTCAAGGACCACTACACACAGGCGTCTGCGAGACATGGGTTTCAGCTGGAGTCAGTGCTTCAGGAACCACTACACACAGGCGTCTGCAAGACATGGGTTTCAGCTGGAGTCAGCGCTTCAAGAACCACTACACACAGGACGTCTGCAAGACATGGGTTTCAGCTGGAGTCAGCGCTTCAAGAACCACTACACACAGGCGTCTGCAAGACATGGGTTTCAGCTGGAGTCAGTGCTTCAAGGACCACTACACACAGGCGTCTGCGAGACATGGGTTTCAGCTGGAGTCAGTGCTTCAGGAACCACTACACACAGACGTATGCAAGACATGGGTTTCAGCTGGAGTCAGTGCTTCAAGGACCACTACACACAGGCGTCTGCGAGACATGGGTTTCAGCTGGAGTCAGTGCTTCAGGAACCACTACACACAGACGTCTGCAAGACATGGGTTTCAGCTGGAGTCAGTGCTTCAAGAACCACTACACACAGACGTCTGCAAGACATGGGTTTCAGCTGGAGTCAGTGCTTCAAGAACCACTACACACAGATGTAAGACATGGGTTTCAGCTGGAGTCAGTGCTTCAAGAACCACTACACACAGGCGTCTGCAGACATGGGTTTCAGCTGGAGTCAGTGCTTCAAGAACCACTACACACAGATGTAAGACATGGGTTTCAGCTGGAGTCAGTGCTTCAAGAACCACTACACACAGACGTAAGACATGGGTTTCAGCTGGAGTCAGTGCTTCAAGAACCACTACACACAGACGTCTGCAAGACATGGGTTTCAGCTGGAGTCAGTGCTTCAAGAACCACTACACACAGGCGTCTGCAAGACATGGGTTTCAGCTGGAGTCAGTGCTTCAAGAACCACTACACACAGACGTAAGACATGGGTTTCAGCTGGAGTCAGTGCTTCAAGAACCACTACACACAGACGTCTGCAAGACATGGGTTTCAGCTGGAGTCAGTGCTTCAAGAACCACTACACACAGACGTCTGCAAGACATGGGTTTCAGCTGAGAGTCAGTGCTTCAAGAACCACTACACACAGACGTCTGCAAGACATGGGTTTCAGCTGGAGTCAGTGCTTCAGGAACCACTACACACAGACGTCTGCAAGACATGGGTTTCAGCTGGAGTCAGTGCTTCAAGAACCACTACACACAGACGTCTGCAAGACATGGGTTTCAGCTGGAGTCAGTGCTTCAAGAACCACTACACACAGGCGTCTGCAAGACATGGGTTTCAGCTGGAGTCAGTGCTTCAAGAACCACTACACACAGACGTCTGCAAGACATGGGTTTCAGCTGGAGTCAGTGCTTCAAGAACCACTACTCACAGATGTATGCAAGACATGGGTTTCAGCTGAAGTCAGTGCTTCAAGAGCCACTACACACAGAGTCAGTGCTTCAGGAACCACTACACACAGGCGTCTGCAAGACATGGGTTTCAGCTGGAGTCAGTGCTTCAAGAACCACTACACACAGGACGTATGCAAGACATGGGTTTCAGCTGAAGTCAGTGCTTCAAGAGCCACTACACACAGTGTCAGTGCTTCAGGAACCACTACACACAGACGTCTGCAAGACATGGGTTTCAGCTGAGTCAGTGCTTCAAGAACCACTACACACAGAGTCAGTGCTTCAAGAACCACTACACACAGACGTCTGCAAGACATGGGTTTCAGCTGGAGTCAGTGCTTCAAGAACCACTACACACAGGCGTCTGCAAGACATGGGTTTCAGCTGAAGTCAGCGCTTCAAGAACCACTACACACAGGCGTCTGCAAGACATGGGTTTCAGCTGGAGTCAGTGCTTCAAGAACCACTACACACAGATGTATGCAAGACATGGGTTTCAGCTGGAGTCAGTGCTTCAGAACCACTACACACATCAGAACCACTACACACAGGCGTCTGCAAGACATGGGTTTCAGCTGGAGTCAGTGCTT